>WEKX01004789.1:86705-125212 GCA_013390025.1 Pitta sordida
GAAAAAGTATGTAACTTTAAACATCTCTGTGGTTAATATTGCCTGTTCTTTGGGACTTTGGTAAGGAAAAAGATCAGTAGCATAGTACATGAGAAGAATTTAGGCCTTATTTTAAAATAATGGAAGAATGTATTGCAAAGACACCTTCAGGTCAGGTGCCATGAGAGCTTGCAGGATCAGGGTCTGGTGTTAAGGGGGGTCTGATTGCCTGTATGGACCAAAAGAGTATAAATGATAAAATAAGATATTGATTTGTCAAGGTCTGGAAATTATTTGTGTATGTAAGTAGCTACTCTGAGATTTAAGCTTGCTATTGTGAAATGTGGAATGTTCCTTATTCTCCCTGAATATTAAAGGAAATAGACATTTGTGTTTTTGTCATGAGAGCTGGAGTTGTCACCTCCTCTGGAATTTATTCCTGATGTTGAGTGCAAGATATTTGTTGCTTGCACTTCCCCCTCCCGCCTGCCCCCTTAGAAATTAGCAACTTATAGTTTGTATTTATTTTTTTCAGAATTGCTAAGTGGAATGATGAATTGTTGCTGTATTAATAGTCACTATTTATGTGATTCCTTAAAAAGGAAATTCTCATAATATTAATTCTCATAGTATTCATCTTGGGATTTTCCCTTACGCATCCTATGTGGGGAGAGTCTAATTAACTGAAACAGCTGCTTTAGCTTAACCTTTTTCCTCTCCCTTCTCCCTGAATTGAATCTCTTTGTAAAATCTTTTGAGTGCTTCAAAGAAGAAAAAACCTGTATTTTGTGAGTGAGTGGTATTTAAAAATTTTTCTTGTGAAGACAAATGCAAATTCAGCTTGTGCAGAAAACCTATCTAAAGAAGAATGTAACTATTGGAAAATTATTAAAATTACTGTCTATCCAACTAGAAGAAAAGGTAGGAATGGCTTTTTTTATATATGTATCAGAAAGTTTAGCAGCAGATACTGCAACTTCACTGAAAGCCCTGAAATTCTTGTCAGTGAGAAATGAAAGCTGTTTTTGTTTGGGGGTTAATACAGCTACTGATGCTTGAGAAACCAAACTGGAAATCACACTGAGCATTATGTTTAACCTCTGTAGACCTGTTTTGTGCTTCATGAAGTTGAATTGTACAACTCAGTGGGATGTTGCTGGAGAGTGTTCTTCTTGGGCTCATGAATAAATAATTACAGGGAGTTAGCTGCAGGCCTCCAAGCCACTGAGCACTATAACTTGTGTCTTTGACCTTCCTTGCTCCCTAAAATAGTTCTCAATGGCTTTGGCAAACTGTTCTGGTTTTACAGCATAAGCACAGCTCTACTGTCTATGCAGATCATAAATATCACTGTGTTCTTCTTGTATTTATAGAGGTTCATTTAGGTTCAGAGAGTAACTCAGACTCGCTGTCATGGTTTGCCGTGTTGCAGCTGAGTAGTGCATAAACTATATTGTGGTGTAAATGACTGTGTATGTTTACCAAAAAATAGTCTGAATTTAGGAGAAGTTATTAACCGCCTCCAAGCTGTCTGGTGTAGATGTGTCCCAGAGCTCTCCCTTCAGGGCACTTGGAAGAACAGACTTTTCCTGAATGTACCTTTGCTTCATACAAAATCTGGAGCCTTACCTAAAAGGGTTGAGCAAAGTGACTTTAAATTAATATACCATGGACTAAATGAAGTGGCCTGAGGTCATATTCCTGTTTTCTGACCCTGTCAAGAGGACGGAGTTGGTGGTTCTGGACTACACCTGCTTATCCTGCTTCAGCAAGGTCCTAGCATTGGGTTAGATGGTTTGCCCGACTTTCCGTACGTGAGGATGAGAGTGGAATATTTCCGGTCAAATTCAACCAAACTTTAAGAATACAGGTGGATTAATGGGATAGCATCAGCTGTGGCATTTTCTAGGTTGAATACAGAGCTGGCCAATGACCAACAAGTCATTATTTTTAAGTCTCTGGGCCTGTCTGTTATTCATTGCTACTGAGTAGAAGTAATTTTGTTCAACAGATTGGAGAAGAATTCACATTGAGGCTGTTTACACTTTCATTTACCAGTTTTCAAGAAGTAGTCTGATTAGGAATACTTATATTTATGTTTTATTTTTATTCTAATGACATATTATCCTCTGTGAGGAAATAGTCTCTCAGAGCTGCTACTCTGGATGAACATGGGCAAGGGTCGGTGTACCTGTGTGGTGAAAAGAAAAGGTTAATGTTTTACTTTGGCAGTCCTGAGTGATGGATGTGGAATAATTTGTAAGGACAGGTGAATAATAATTGGAAACTATAGAATAATATACTTCAGAAATAGAAAATTTATCAGAATTTACTAAAGTGTGTAGTAGTTATATATGGTAATGACAAAAAATAACTGATAGTGTCCAGTAAGGTCAACCAGAAGAAAATGTTTATGAGTGCATGTGAAAAGATGGGTTTGGGTGCTCTTTGAGTTCCTGTGGAAAATGAAAATAGTAACCCAAGTGCAAATACGTACACCCAAACAAGGAACTGTTCAATATTGAAAGTGGTACTGTAGTTGAGAACAGGAGTTTAAATGCTAGTACCTATGGATTTAGAAGGTAAGACTTAACTCTTCTTGACCTACCCCCTTGGCAAAGCCTTCCCTGTATGATTTCTACCACAGAGCTGTACTTAGGGTATTGAGTCTGTCTTGACTTACATGCTGCCAAGATTTATCCAGCTGAAATAGCTTCTGGGAAAGTAAGTATTTCTTTATGTGTTGTCCTGTTCCTTGTGTGGCAGGTGTATTAATTAAAGAAAAGCAGCAGAACTTATAGTAGAGCCACCTGTTCTGGGGCAACATCATGTCATGCAGTGATTTAAAAATAACGACTTCACTGTAACAGCCATTAGTATGAACTTAATGTCAGTTAGGCTTGATTTTATTCTTCCACTGCCTTTTTGGAGGCAAATGATTTGGCCTTATGATCGATAATATAAAGCAGTAAATTTGATGTACGTGTCTGCATGAAAAAAAATTGAATAATCAAGATACATATATCAAATAAAAACCTTTGCTTTTTAAATAATTACATCATAGTCATATAACTGTACAAAGACCTTATTAGTTTAGACAATTATTTGAAAGACTGGTATTATTCCAGTGTCACTTATGCTTTATATATATGTATAGAAAAAACGTTCTGGCCTTTCTTAGCAACATTTAAATGCCTTTCTCTTACTGCACTGGAGCTGTCATCTCTAATGCTTGTTCTAAGAGCCCCATCTAGTGTCTAAGGCTTTTTCACTGTGAACTGTGATTTGTAAGATAATGGACAATTCTACTGAGTGATGGAGCAGAAAAATTATTGCATCACTGCTTTATGTTAAACTAGTATGAAATATTGTAATAAGAAAAATGCTACACCCAGTATAAAGGAAATTAATTTGAATTTTTAATATACTGAAAAGACATTCATTTCAGCTATGCTGCTGTTGTATTCAACTGCTTTAAAGTAGTTGTGCATTTGACAGGTTCATGTAGCATTCATGAAAGTAATGTTTATTTTCTTAGGTGTCCTTCAGTTATTATCTCATCAGGCTCTAGATTAATTTTGAATACGGAAACGAATATTATTTCTCGTGGGCTAAATACCCTCTGTAAGTGCCTTTTGGCAGTTGCAGAAGGACAGATGTGTCTATTACAGGGCTGACTGTTGTAGATATGTGGTTTTTCACAGGTTCACAGGTTATTCTGAGTTGGAAGGGATACGGTTAATGTTGTGAGAGATTTTGATTGAAAAAAAAAGCCTTGCTATAAATGTTTATGCACTTAAAAATTGAAAAGGAAAGGTTTTGTTTTGTTTGTTTATTTGATGTCAGAAATATGCTAAAATGTAAAAAAAAGGTACACAAATAATTTTCCTGTCAATGATCTGTATATGAAGAGACGGAGTACATGGGAAACTGTTCTTTTCTCTCCAAAAAGGCCTGCAGTCCTATTATTCAAGCAGGATGTCTGTAACAGTGTCTTATGTTAAAATCAGTTGTAGCAAGTAGTGAAAGAGCCACTGTTTTTTTGTTCTAAATTCTGTATTCTTTTATGAATGTCCTGTTCTGATTTCTATTTCAGGAACTTAAGCTCTGGAGGAAGATGAAAGACAGTGTCACTGAAGAACATTTATATTTGGCTTTTTCTCATCAGCACGGAGATAGTATCTTCCCTCTTCATACATCTATCTCACTGTTTTTGTTATCCTACTGTGACTGCAAGTTATTTAAAATTTTCTTAGTGCCGACTGGCGAAGATGTGGGTGATCAGTGTGTGAAAAAAACCCTCCTTGGCGATCTTGAGGTCCATTTGATCTCCAGGTGTCAGCTGCCAGTGGTTGTACAGAGCTGCAGTTTACCTGCAGTTGTCGTAAAAGATGACAGATTCTGCCGAGCTGGACTTTCTGTTGTCTTAAGACATATAATACAGAAAACATATGAGGCAGATCCATCTAAAAAGGATGTTTTGGAACTCTTGGGCTTTAAGAGGACTTGCTTAAAAGCCTGTGCTGAAGTGAGTATGCTTCTTTACCTTAGATACATTAAATTTTTTTTTATTAACATTAATGCTCTGAAGTAGATTCTTAGTATTGATGTAAATTAAATTCTTTTAGTAAGAAACTTAATTTGCTTAGAAAATGAAATTTTCTCAATAGAGACATATGTGTGTTTTGGCATAAAGGTGAAAAATAATTATTTTTGAAGATTACTTTTTAGCAGGACAAAAAAACTTTAAAATTCAAAAAATGTCAGGTCTCTTTTTCATGTCTAACACTATTAATAACTTATAAAGTTTGAAGTAACTTAGAAATATGTATCTAATTTACTGTTAATTTTGATTTTGAGAGCACCATGTACTGTTAGCCTTCACTGCCAAGGTGGACTGCTGGCTTATGTTTATCTTCACCAGTGTCTTTTCATCAGAGGGGCTCCCCGGCAGGTGGCCACTCCCTAGCCTGTGCCATTCCAGAGGTTTAGTCTCTCGTAGGTGTGGAATATTTTATTCCTGTCAGCCTGTTCTCCTGCCTGTACAGACCCATGTGAATAGCAGGTCTATCATGGAGTGTGCTGACTGCTCTGCTCAACTCACTGTGATCCTTGATGTGAGTGTATTCCATCTTCCCCCTCCAGACCATTGGTGAAGGTGTTCAGACAGGATAAAGATTTCCACTTCTGTCTGACCTTCAGGCAGAATGTGAACCATTAACCAGCACCACCACCTCTGAGATCAGAGCAGCCCGTGTATCATGGAGCAATTTCCTCACCCGGCAGCTCATCCATCCAGGCCTTCCTCCACCCTGTCATTGCGGCATCCGTGGTGCCCATTGATTACTGTGCCTCCAACCTAGTTCATCCCTGTTGATGTGTAGCAGATCTGGAGGAGCATGTATCCCTGTGTTAGTACATGTAGTGCTAGTGTAAAGAAGTTTTCCCTGACATTCTCCAGAAACCTCTGCTTGTAATGTCCTGGAACTGCTGGAGAACTTCATTCCATATTTTAGAGGGCTGCAGAGTGAGTGAACTGAGTAAGAAAAGATGAGTTTGAAAATTTTAAAACATGTAAGTACATATAATAAGGAGAAGAGGAGAAGGAAAAGAGCATAAGAAGATACGTAATTTGTTTTATCAATATGCTTTATTAATTATCAATATGCTTGATATTGCATATTAAAAACCCACTGATAATAGAATGTTTTTCTGAAAATAAATGTGCTCAAAATCTTTTTGGCATTATCTGTTTTATTGGTAGAAATGGCATACAGGAATTAATCACAGCTTTGCTTCTCATTTATTACACAGCCTCCCTAATTTTGTGTCAATAATAAGGAATAAAAATGCTATATTGGATAACTGTGTATTCTGCTATATATAACATTTAGCTTCCTAATTCTGCCATAGGAAAAGAAATAAGAGAATATCTGAGTTTCTAAGATTGTCAAGGAATGTTTTTAAAGCTGGAATTTCTTTGTTTAATGTGGACCAAAATGTAATCTGGGTTTTGTTTCTCTTTCTATAGAGACATTAATTTCATAAATTTATTTGACAGGTTAGCCAGTGGACCAGGCTTTGTGAGATCAGCATACCTCTGGCTGTGGAAAGATTTTTGACAGCATCCCCTCAGCACTGTCAGGCAATTCCTCCTGACATTTTACTGTTCGAAAGGAAGCTTGGAGAACCTGTCCGAGTACATAATGATGACAAAATTCGAAGGCAAAAACTTCAACAACAGAAGGCGGGTGCCAAGGCTGCAGTGCCTGTACTCGGTAAAAGTACAGGAGAAGTGCATGAACGTACACCCCCAAGTTTGGAACTGAGTGTAGCTTTCTCCAAGCTACTTGTCCAGGAAGCACCAGATGCAGTCAACAGGGAGGCCCCTCACGTCAGGAGGACAAAAACCTCTGACCTTCCACTCTTGGACCACATCTTTGCAGAAGGCCTTTATTTTACTCTGGCAGATATAGTTCTTTTGCCATGCATCCATCAATTCTTGGTAAGATGACAAATTCTGCACATGTTAATGAGTGTATATGAATGTTCTGTAAGAACTGAAAGTTGTAAAATGTGTAAATTTAAAACACATTGTGGCATTTGCGATGTGATCTTAACCTGAAAGAGAAGATTTGTCTTTGTTTTTGTATAAACACAACAAACAGGGGTTAGTGAGGTCACAGAATCAATTAGGTTGGAAAAGACCTCTGAGATCAGAGTCCAACCTTTGACCTAGCACCGCGTTGTCAACTAGACCATGGCACTAAAATTGCTTTTAAATACATCGCATATGATTACTTAGTAAGCACTGTTAACTGTTAAAATGTGATACTGAAATATTTCGGCATCATGTTGCCCAGAAAACAATAATTTTAAAATACTAGTACAAGTGACTTGAGCTCAACTTCAAAACCAGTTCTGCACAGGGAAAACTTCTGTGGCAAGACTGTGCAAGAGTCTTGCTCAGTACAATCTGTGTACTTAGTTTTGTGAGGATGTATGCACAGGGAAGATTTAAGGAAATGACAGCTGTGTCTTTATTTTCCATTACAATGAAATGATACAATGAGTTTGCCAGCCACCAGTGTTCCTGCTGTTGCTCTATGAGATTTATAGCTAAGCTGGTGCCTGTTGCCAGGAAGAGCTCTGTGTGATGTTGGTATTTTCGTTTTAATTTTGTGGGTTGGTTTGCCTATTTGCCTTATGCTGTTTTAAAACAAATGGAATTCCTGGAAAAGATGCTGTTAGTCAGTGAGAGAAACAATCTCTAATATCAATATAATATCAAGATAATGACTATCAAACATTAATAATGTGACAAATTTATAATTTGTCCACTTTATAATTTCTTTGACCAATATCATTGTCCTCAGTAGATTTCTGTATGATGACAGCAATACTGGAGTCTAGCACTAGGTTAATTCAGTAACCTTTGAGTTATGATGTTGAATTATTTTATAGAAATTGTTCTTAATTCAGATTTACTTTGTTTGTTTTGTAACTCACATAATTGAAGATATAGAGCATCCATTCTGTATGGATGATACTAAACAAAAGTATTAAGACAAAATGCTTTCCTACTATTTAAAAAATTTTAACATATTTCAGGTTTTTTTTGTCCAAGGCCTTTTTAAATAAGAGCATGACTTTTTGCAGTAATTTTTGATCTACAGGAGAAGATTCTTGGATCAGATGCTTAATTGGTTTCAGCAATGCAACTGAAATAGTGCTGTAGATGTACTGTGAGCAGTTGAGAATGATGTATTTATTTACTTTTTACGTGTGACCTTTGAGCCCTGGTCCATGAAAGATATATTTTACAATACACTTGTGTTAGCTTGCAACAGGGATTACCCTAAAATCCTGGGGTTTAGTTTCATTTTTACCTAAATTACAAGAGCTCTGGGATAATGTTACTTTATTTCCCATCTGGCGAATGGTTATTTTCTAAGCAATTATAGCTTGATGCCTACAATTATTGATCAAATTTAATAACTTGCCTCTGAAAACTTCTTGCAGGCAGTGAGGTGAAGCTGCTCTTGTTGATGGAAGTGCCAGAGTTTAATTCTGTACTAAAGTGTTATTTGTCACTTGCCTAACTGGGCTTCCTGGATTGTGTTTAGAGAAAACCACTGTAGTTGCATTTCCACCTTGATGTGAATACTAATGAAGTCTTCAGTGAGTGTGTGTCTGGAAAGTAGTACACCATGAATGTGAGGAGGCCTGTCTGACTGATTATAATTACAATTACCAAAAGTAAGATAATGAAGCTGAAGAGTTGTTTTTTATTACCTAATTCCATTGCTGTTATCTTTCTAAGGTTAGCTTTGTTACACTTTCTATTAGCTGTAACTGTTCAAAATTAATAGGAGTATAACAAAAGCTCAGCTCCTCATCTGGGAGAGAGCACTACTCAGTTTTTAAAGTACAATTTAGAAGACTTGATAACAAGTGTAACAGTGCCTCTTAAAATTGCTTTCCAAAATACATACTTCTTCCTTAACTGAATTAATGTATTTTTGCCTGTGTTACTATGAGAGATGATCTATTAGTTCATCCTTTAGCTATTGCTAATTACTTGTGATTACCCTAAGCATATTATAAACACAGCATACAGGAGAGCTGCTTGAAATTTGGTGTCATTTCAAGTGTTCTTTTCTGTTTCTTTTCCAATATCTGTGCTGCGGACAGATATGTGGAGGAACGGTGTTTTTGCGTGGCCTTTTCTGCCTTTTCCTGTAATCATGATTTTTAATTTTCTGTTTAAAGCAAGCACAGCATCACAGCTTAGTTAAGACTGGAATAAGTGAGGTTGGAGGGCACATCTGGAGCTCATCTTGCCTAACTCCCCTGCTCGGAGAAGGGTCAGCTAGAGCCAGTTGCCCAGGACCATGTCCAGTCATATTTTGAGTGTCTTTAAAGATGGACAGTCCACAACTTCTCCTGTAAGAGGATGATCTTAATTGTTTTAACACGTTTTTGAATCTAAACAAAACTCATTTAATTCTGCTAAATGAATCCTTTTTAGAAGTAGCTGGAGTTGATGTAAAAATGCGATTTGGTGTATTTTTTTAATATGTGCAACGTATTCTTACTAAAGATTTTTTTTATTTCTTTTTTTACACTTCTAGTTTCTGTTGAAGGCCACATCAGCTCAAAATCATATACTCTGAATTCAGAAAAGAAATATATGGGTTAACCTTGTTGTATAAAAATATGAAATTAAGGTTGTAAAAAAGTGTGAGTGAATACATGATTTAAAAAAATTGATTCAGTACTACTAAAAAAAATAATCAGAGATGTAGTGCTGAGACTTCAGTAAAGATGAGGGATAAGGTATGCCTGGTTCTGTTTTGCTGTTGCCACATAGTGTAAGGTTTCTTCATAGAAAGAGTTTTGCAATTGGAATGGGCTGCCCAGGGAGGTGGTGGAATCACCGTCCCTGGAATTGTTTAAAAATAGACTGGATGTGGCAGTTAGTGCCATGGTTTAGTTAATGAGATGATGTTAGGTCATAGGTTGGACTTGATGATCTCAAAGGTCTTTTCCAACCTACCTAATTCTATGATTCTGTATTTCAGGCTTGCAGTTCCCAGCAAAACACCTGTTGGTAGATGAGCTTTTTAGGGTTGCTGGGTACTTGTGGGAGAGAACAGTATTCAGATACCATTAGGTCTTGCTTAGAGTTCAGTATTCAGGGCAAATTGCTGCACTGGGCTTTTTTCTCTGGCCGCCAACCAAAATGAATAATTTCTAAGTGTATTAGGAAATGGCACATAATTAAGAATATTATTTAAATCGAGGGTGTTTCTTACTGGTTGAAATTGATTGATATTGGTCATGTAAACCCTTTCATCGTATTAAGCAAACAGGAATGGCAGACAAAGTCTAAATGGCCAACTGGAAATTCCAACTGCAGGCCTGAGCTCTGAACTAGCTGACTGTTTGCATTACCCTCGTGCTGTGAGTACAGTGCTCAGGATGGAGCAGAGCTCACTTCCGTAGTTCATGCCTTCTGGTGGCTTGTAGGAAGGAATTTGCAGTAGCTAGTAATCTTCCCATTTTATTTTTCTAGGTTTCCAGCAGGAAACTAGGCAAAACCCTGGTAAACTTGCCGCTGATATCCACTTGGTATCAAAGAGTTCAAAAAGTACCTGGAGTCAAGAGAGCTGCTGGCAAATGCAATATGGAGCTTCTCCAGCTTCCAGAGTTGATGTCTGCTCCAGAGGAACAGCCACAGGACTTCTCTTCAGTTCCTGATGAGTTAGAAGAGGAGAATGAGGACAGTCATTTTATAGGTGGTCCAAGGCCAACTATGACTAAGTTAATGGTAATTTAAGCTTTTTAATGAGTTATTTTTAATACCAATGTCTGCTTGATTTGTAGTAGGTAAAATTTATTAAAATTATAGAAGCTGATTCTTACAGTCTTGAAAGGTTTAATACCTCTTGCTTGTCTTCTATCTGATATGCATTGACTTAGAAGTGATTTTACTTTTTTGTTCTCTTCTGATGTTTGCTCAATCCAGGAATTGAGCAAAGATAGGACTGCTAAAACCCCTATCAATAAGTCTGAATAGTCAAACTTCTTGTTTTAATTTCAATTTTGTATTCATCTTTTAAAGATATTAATATAAAGGATGACGGAAAACCCTATTGCTTTTATGTTTGGCTTGATTATTCAACCTTTTATGGGATTTTTGTTATTTGATAGAACTTTGAACATCTGGGAACTCTAATGAGTTTTGTAAAGGAAACTGTCCATCATGTTCCATAACTCAATATTTTGCATAGAAGCTGGCAACATTTCCTAAAAAGATTAACAGGGCTTTCTTGTGAAAATGAGATAAACACATAATTTGAATCTCTTATAACGTAGAGTCATCTGCCTGTTTAGTTTCAGGCTGAAAGTGGTGTTTTCGATCTCGTGCCATTAAATTCATTGAGAATTTTGATACCAACTTTAGTAGTATCAGGGTCTTAATTAATTTTTTTCCTCTTTTCATGTAGGAAAGTGGCATTGAAGCAAACTTTTCTCCGCATCCATGCCCCAACTGGACCCTAGACTGGACCAGTTTACCATCTGCAGTCAGTCCTGGAGAAGGTAAGTTTTGTGTGTGTGTGTGTTTATCAGAACCTTCTTCTGGCAAAGATATTTAACTGTTTCTTGGGAAAATATCACAGAATCACAGAATCACAGAATATTCTAAGTTGGAAGGGACCCACAAGGATCATCGAGTCCAACTCTTAACACTGTCTTCCTGGCGGGAATTGAACCCGGGTCTCCCACACTATGTTAGTTTTCAATGTGTTTCAGAGCTCTTTGGAACAACTAAGCACTTTTAAAATTCAGTCTGTTTTTTGACACATGGTGACATGACTTCCCTCACAGGTCAATAGCTGATGGCCAAACTGGGAACAAAAGATTGACATTGATTTCTGAGCCATAGTTTTCCCCACTGTTTCCTGGTTTACTAAACTTTTCTTTATACCTCAAATAGTAAATTCTGACTACATGATGTTTATGTAATCAGCACAAAAGTTGTACATGGACTGTGTCTCCCAGAACACAGCAGCAGATGATTTTATTGTGATGAAAATAATAGTCATTAGCAAAGTTTGGCAGCTACACATTGAGTGAGTATTCCCTTTTGTGGCAGTGTTCCCTGCCCTTTGGGAGCAGTTGCTTTGCTGGATTGCAGGACAGTCTGTTGCCTCAGGGCTGTAGTTCTAAAGAAAAGAACTCCCTGATTTATCACAACGTTTGTTGTTTTCATTGATGCTGTGAATATTAGATACCTCTTCCACCACACAGTAGTGTCCTCTAAAATGTCTTGTGCATACCGCCAGACAGTAAGAAATTAGTGGATGGTAACTCCTTTCTACAAGGAAGAAGGTGGCTTGTGTTCTTTTGTGTGAGTAAAATGGCTTGGATACTGGAGTCAGTCTAGACTCAGTGGCTACTAGTTTAAAATGCAGAAATACGTGTGCAATGTATCTTGAATGATCAATATGAGAAATTCCTCACGGAGTATGTTAGGAATCACTAAGGATCTGTACACAGTGGACCTTGGACTTTGGCGGGGCATCAGCTCTCCCTGCCTGCTGCAAAGACCATGATCTGAGAAGAGAGGCAGCTCATGAATATGCAATTAAGCCTTTCCTGGCCTAACCCTGGCTTTTGCCGCCGCTGCTGTACTGAGCCCAGAAACCCCACAGGTGCTGGTGTTGTCCCCCAGGCGGAGCCGAGCGGGGCTGAGTCTCTCACTTCTGTTTATTTCCTGGCATGTCCATGCTGGGACGTTTTGGGGTTGGTGTGTGTGTGTTTAAAGTCAACTCAGCTGTGTATGAACATGGTGGTGCAGCGAGGCAGTCCAAGAAACCAACCATTCCCTCGCCTGTGAGTTCCACAGACGCCGGGAAGACCCTGGTTCCCACAGCACTGTGCCTCTGTGTGGTCATTCCCGCTTGTAGGGACCAGCTCGTGCTGCCTGGTTTGCAGGACTGCCCGCAGGGATACTCCCACGGGCTGCAAAAGAGACGATGCTGCCCACCATGGTGTGACACCCCCTTCTTTGCGGCAGGAGGACTGGCTGTACCTACCCCGCCCCGCCAGGGTTGCCCAGCTGTCCTCGCTCCTGATTGGCTCATACACAGCACTTTCCCTCTCTGATTGGTGGGAAGCCCTTCCAGGGCGAGCGCACAGGCTGGGGTTGCCATGGTAGTGGGGGATGCTGTGCAGCTGCATGTGGAGGGATCTGGCTGTGTCCTTGTCCTGGCGTCACCTGGGTGCAGAGTCAGGGTGCTGGCCCTGCAGCCGTTTTGCTGTCCCAGGGACCAGCCCTGTCCCCACGGGCAGCCCTCTCCCTGTCCTCACAGGCAGCCGGGTCCGTGTCCCCACAGGCTGTGGGTGATGGGAGAGGGACTATTTTTCCTCGCAAAAGGACATGCAGTTACTGAGGTTGCCATGGCGGGAGGGGGGCTCCGAGGCCGCTGTGGTGGGACTGGGCCCCTGGGGCCAGCGCTCCTGGCACAGGAGCTGCTGCAGCCGATTACACAATGCTGTGGTGCCCTGGTGGCCAATGGGAGATGGTGGGAGGCAGAAATGCAGCAGCCCTGGTGGGGGCAGCACACGGACAGGGCCCCAGCACCTCCTGGATCCCTGACCCCGCCTCGCTCCACACCCCCCACCTGGCTGGAGGTGCGAGGTCCAACAGGGCTTATCCACAACCGGTGGTGTCCAGGACGGACTGGGGCAGCTGAGGAGACAGCCCAGCCTGAGGGTTCACACAGCACCGAGTGGAAACAGGGAGAGCCTAGTCCCTCCTGGTGGGTCCTGCGGGCAATGCAGTGCGGAGCGATCAGAAGACACTCCCTTCGCTTTTCTGGGTCAGGAATGGCCCCCAGTACTCAGGGGATGTGCGTGGCGGGGTGATGAGCAGCGTTTATTTGCATATTCCTGAGCTGTCCATCTTTGCGACTCACTCTGTGCATGAATAAAATCACATATTCCTGTTTAGGACATAGAAGCTGAAAAAACAAGATCAAATTTCAAGTTGGCTTCCTCTGGTTTGGATGTGCATGTAGTTCACAAAGCCATGACAAAACTCACATGTGTACCCTGAGTAGAGTTTTATTATATATAAAATGTCCATCCTTCTCACACCAACTGTTTTTCTGTGGTTTTGTCCTGAGAGAAGTATTTACTAGGATGTTGCACACACTGCTTTTAATTATAGATTCTTTCATTAAGCATGGAAGAAAAAAACCCCTAAAACAAAATTAGACGTTCGTTTGCATCTGTCTACATTACGTTATGCTTCTTCAGACTTATATGGATGTTATGGATTTATTTATGTTAAAATACCTTGGTAGTCTGCTGAAATGTTCAGGGATGATTATTTATCTTGAATTTCTTTGAAAAGTTCCAGTATTTTGTGAGAATAAACATTTCTGCTTGTTTCCAATGTTCAGGGGTTTGACTAGAGTTTTGGTTCATAGTTTTGTCAAGATACCTTCAGTTTGAAAGAAAATTGTGAAAAAGATGCATAACATAGAAAACTACATAATGAATATATACTTGGAAATTTTTTTCTATAAAAGAGGGTCTTGGACTTGGTTTGACTGTGATAAAAGTCAGCTCTTACGGTTTCCTGCCTGCGTATGTGCTGCTTGCTCTCTTTTTTCGTGTTTCCTGAAATAGCTGCTGATGACATTGATATCTGAAATTGATTTTCAGTACAATTTTGGGGAAATTTTGCTAACTTAACCAAGTGCTGAAAGATTCCTTCACTGAATATCACAGTAATGCTCGTGCCATTTTCTGATTTAGAGAAACTGCAGACAGTTTTCCTTTTAGTCCAGGAGCAACAGAGACAGACAGGATAAAACGGCATTTCCTTATATGAAAATTGGTCTTGCTTTTCACTTGGATACATCTTCATGCTTACCTCTGCTGTTCCAAGGGGTACAGTTTTCTGTTTTGTGATTCTTTTCCTGCTGCAGCCTAACCATTGTTATATCAATTGAATTCTAATATTTTACTACTACATCCTACTTTGGCATGCTCAGAAAACAGTCACTGGTTCTGTCAGGGTTTTAAACTGGATTTCAGTAATGCAATTCAAGCTTTGAAACAGATTACCCCTATAACTGGTAAACAAATTTTCTCTTAGTAATGTTGACAGGAATTGAGACAAAGTAGAGGACATTTCAGTTAAATCTCCCTTCAGTTCTTTTTATGCACGGTGAATGTGATTTGCTGCCAAATATTAATTTAATGTCATACATGGTATACTTTCTTTCCTCAGAATTTGTATTACATGTATGCAGAAGTTCTGGTATTGAGTTGTTTGTTCTGTTTTTAAGTCTAATTAGACCACCTTACTTTCATAGCTATTTACTACCGAAGAGAATTACTGATGATTGCAGTTTTAATGTATTACTTAGATTATACATTTAAGATAGTTCTGTTTTTTTGATGAAGATTATTTACTGTTGCAAAACTAAAGATTATCACAGCATGATTTGCATTTCATTTGCTTAGTCGTATTTCTGAAGCAGAAGGAGATAGAATAGACTACAGTTATACCCCCTCATTTGCGAGAAACGGGTCATGTCAGAGGTCTCATGAAACATCAAATCTGCAAACACGTGCGGGTCATTAATATGCATGCAGGCCACACCCATTGCTCCACCCCCCGCCACTCTGGAGTGCTGCGGACACGTTTCTGCTCCTCCCCACGGGCTCTCTCAGCAAGGGGAGCAAAGGGAAGCGTTTCTGAGCCCTCTCTAACTTGGGAGACCCCCCACCCCCGAGAATCCAGGGATTCTTCTCTTCGGCGATGCTGCCACTTCTGCAGCCCAGACTGGGCTGCTGCGACCATGCGTGCTTGCAGTCCAAATCCTGTGCCACTGCTTTCCGCCCCCAATCCGCCCCCCCCACTGGACCTGGTGCTTGTGCCCGGACTGGACAGGCCCCATGCACCAGCCCAGCCCTGTGCAGGATGAGTGGGCTGCAGCTGTGGCAGCAGAGTGAGCATGTCCCACTGCTGCCTTGTCCCAGCACTGGCCCCTCCGCCATCCCAGGCAGCCTAGCCCCACTTTCCTTGGGCACTTCCCTTCCCTGCCTGTAGCCATGGAAACAGTAACACGCGCCTGGGGTGGGGTTAGTCCCCAGCTGGGCTTAGAGGCTTTTGGCCCTCCCTGCGGGGCCAGGCCAGTCCCGCCCCACGGGGAGCTCTGGCACCGTCCCTCGGCAGAGCATGCATCAGCCGGGAAACCTTGCAAATGGCTGAATCAAAATTGCAAGAAATTTTCCTCACAGATCAGTGAGGTAGCAATGGAGGGGTCGCAATGCAGTGAGGATATAATGTATTTCAGTTTGAAAGGATCTACAAGTGGGACAAGTGTTTGACTTGTGGAGGTGAAATTTTCCATGTACAAAATTTAAAAAGCCAATATGGAAAATGGAAAGGCCTTTCACATCTTCTGTATTCAGCACTCAGAAAAGATTATTAATCTCTAATCTCTAATGCATACTTGCCTGGCTGGAGACAGAATGACTCTAATCAAGTTTGTTTGATTTTTTTGCCATATAAAACTGTCACAGAAAGTTTGACCTGAATAAAATGATACTCTCATTGTTCCTTGTTTGCACTTCAGTCTTTAAACTTTTGAGAAAGTTGCTGGATTTTTATGAAGTTTACCTTTTAAGATGAGACAGCTGTTCTGTGAAAGGACTGTCCCTTAAATCATTGTTGTGAAGAGACTTTTTACCTTGATTTATAAGCCACAGAATAATTAATATTATGCTTTAAATATGGAGGCGGTTTTAAGCTTGGAAGGGAAGAGAAATGAAACAGTATTCAGGAAATACAGATACTTATTATTGAAAAATTGGGTTTTTGTTGTCTTTTTTTTCTAAATAATTTATGACAGCTGAGAATTTGTTCTCTCATTTGCATAGCATGAATTAAGGCATCAGCTGGTTTGTGTACAGTTGAGATAAAATCTCTGGTCTTTCTTTGAAGACTAAATATACATACAAATAGTTGTTGGACTATTTTAAAAATTCGTTTACCTGCTTACTAGGGTGTTGTTTTGTAAAATGCCTTCTCAGGTCCCCCAACTCTCCCCAGCTCCTCCTACCCCCCTGCCTTTCTCAATGACTCTTACTTTCTTTCATCTGGACAGGATTGGGGATATTAATCTAGTAACAAATACCTCTGTACTCTGTTTCTTTATATCAGTAACACTCTCTAAACTCATCAATTAATGCATTTTAAGGCTGGATGAATGGTATGATCATCTGTACCTGTCTCCTCTCTTATTCTGGAGAGCCAGGTGGATAAGCGAAGTTTGTAATTGCTTGTGTCAGAATGATTAATAGAAGAGTAATAATATTAAAAACATACCTGGTTGAAGGAAGAGTGGCAGGTTCACATCATAACTTTATTTCTCTAGAATGGAGATTAAACTAGATGAGATTAGACACTGTAAAGTGAAAGAATAACTTAGGAAGGACACCAGTTTTTAAAAAGAGCTTCTGTTAAACGTAGCAGGTAGACCAACAAGAATAAAACAATGTCTACACTTATAGTTTAGAAACTTCTTCAGAACTTAAGTACCTTTGAATAATACAGGCTAGAACAGTAACAGAGCACAGTGTTACAATTCTGTGGAATTAACTGATGTTTGGGTTAAACAGTCTTAGTGGTGTACAAGACAACAATCCTGAAGGATCAGTGTTAGCTCAACTCCCATAACTGATACTAAGTAAAGGACACTTCAATGTAGTGTGGTCTCTCAATAGGGAAAAAGAAAAATTTGAAAATTTTCTAACCTTCATCAGAAATAAAATTAGTTTTAATGAAAGGAACAGCACTAAATGATGTAATTATCTTTTAACTAATTTAAAAGTTTGTGGCTTTGTGTCTATATTAAACTTGTTTGTAATTGCTCATCCAACTAACATAGTAACTGTAGAATAAATTCTGTATTAGATGCAGAGTTATTTGATTAGAAATTGTTGTCAAAATTGATTCAATATATTCAGGTTGTTTCTAGGATTGTTTTGTGAGGATCGATTGTTACTTTATTTTGTTCTGCTTTTTATATTGTTATTATGTTTTGAATATTTAGATGAGCGATGCCTTCTGTCTTGAGAAAACATGGTGCTTAAAAATCAAAGCTGGTTTAGGGAATCTAATATTTTATTAAAATTGCTACTAATCAAGAGATGCAAATTTTGCGTTTTACTTTAAGTATTTTTGAAATCAGATCCAGACAGTCATATATTTTGTAAAACAAAAAGAGTTAAAAGAAACACTTTAAAGTTCTCTGTTTCCCTTTCAAGCCTGTCAGAACTTTTTGAAAGACTTTGAAGATTTTTTTAATAGTTTTTAAGCCTGTTTCAGTGTCTCAGGCATCCTGAAGCAGGAACTCATTCTTCTTTTTCGACTGATTTTTTCCGTATCAGACGGCTCTTTGCCTGCAAGCCACATGAGTAACAATCCAAGGGAAACTCAACTGAAGCTGCTCCTCATTAACCTCTCCTTAAAGTTAGTTTTGCCGCACTCATTTAAGTAAGTTTAAACCACATTTATGTGTGTTTTGCAGTTCAAGATCTGGACAAGCGTGTAATGGCAATATAGCCAGGTTGCCTCATATTCTTGATAAATACCTACATACCTGAGAAGTAAATAATTTGCAGTAAAAACAAGAAAGGAAAATGCTTATTTTTTAATATAGACAAGATGGGAATCTGAGATGGTAAGCGTAAGAAAATGAAAGTTGATTACTCTGATTTCACTCTTCTTTCGCGTTGCTTGTCTTAAAAGAGGATTCTTGCAAAACTTCAGATTTCATATGTCACTTCTTTTGATCTTTTGACCATTCAGGGACATAACATTGCATAATTAGCCTGAGGACAATTTTGATGAAAGTTTGAATACAATTACTAATTTTTAGGCAAAAATTTCTTTACATGTAGCTGGAAATAATAACTTTGGCATGCCACCAAACCAGGTAACACATCCATGATAATGTACACTTCTCCTACTAATTTTGTGCTCTTCCTCCATTTTTCTTTTGTGATTCTCTTGGTTATTAAGCAAAGCAAGGGAAGGGAATTACTTATGTTTTTAAGATGCCTGTTTGGAGATAGGAGGCAAAGCTATTATACAACTAAGTTAAATTAGTGTATAATAATGATTTTTAGGCACAGTCTTTTATGAAAATGAATACTCTCCTTTGAAAATATAGATGGTTTGTATGCCTCATGAAATCAGTGCATGTACATTGTGAGGGATACAAGTTCAGTGCATTTATTTTTAACAGAATTGTTAAATTAATTTTCTGTATCTTAATCAGAAATCTTTAATGAATGTTAAATAGCTTGCCAAGTAACTCTGGTCTTTATTTCATTTAAACTATTCGATATTTTTTTTCCTCCTGATACCATTGTAGTGGAGTTTGCTAGTTTCTTTCCTCCTTTTGAATTTCTGTGTTCCTTGTTCATGGAATATCAGAGCCCCAAAGTTATATTATTTACCTCTTAAACCAGGGATTTAGAGATTAAGTTGGTGCTAAGTACTCCATAGCATGGAGGTATGTGTTGTTCTTTTTGAAAGGTAACTGTTGAGGAACAAAGGAATGATGATCCATTCTAGCTGTTCTGGTTTGGAACAATGTCCAGCAAAAATCCAGTACAGATGATTAAGGTGATTTGAAAAGACATTGAGGTACTTTGGGCTAAGAGGAATTATAGAGATACTTGTTTCCTTGAATAGTCAATAAGGTGTACTTAGGAGTGATAGTGTGGTATGAAGTGTCACTTCATAGGGATTACACATTTCCTTCTCCTTTTTGTGTGCCCTGCTGGCCCTCAGAAGGTCCTCGTGGCAGCTGGATAACCAATTGTCCAAAAAATCTACCTGCTTCAGAACTTCAGCAAAATATTAACAGCTAATTAGATGGAGGAATTCTGCAATTTTTGTTCATGTTCTCTTACTTGCGTCTGATGAAGTCAAAATTCACTTTGTCTGCCACAATGAGGAAGAACTAAATGCCTGTTCCAACAGTTTTGCTCTCTGCAGTAGCAGATGTGAACTTTCCTACTAAGTATATATAGTGTTCAAACTTAGAATTTAAACTTTATACCTTGTCCAGTTTTAATTCTGTATGTACCTAATTTTTACCATGATTTTGTGATGGTGTGTATGCATTTGGAATACAAATTCCTTTACAAACGTATGGATACCATTTGAAGACTTTTAAGGGTGTGTAAATGAATCTTGTCATGTTTCCACATAAGAAAGTGAAAAAGATGGCTTTTACCTCGATTGGGCCAGGGTGTCCCTTTTTGAAAGACCTGGTTTAACTTTCTAAATTAAATGTTGTAGTCACGAATTCCATATATACAGTACTCCCTTGAATATCATGGGGGGTCAGTTTCAGAAAGATGCTGCAATAAGCGAAATCTGCAAAGTAGCAGTAAATAGGGTAAGGACACAGAAAAATCCCCCCATGATGTATTAAACCTAGAAATGGTAAACCACAAAGTAGTGTTTGTATTGATTAGAAAGATTTAGGAGAAGGAGGAGTTAACACATTTCTGTTTCCAAATATTCTGAATATGATATTAGATAAAAAAAATTGTTGATGACATTAGTCTTCATATTTTTTTCCCTAATATACTAAAATTAGCCAGTTGCTGTATGATTTAAATTGCTCTTCTCTAGCAAAAGAGATATTGAATCTGCTTCAGCATTCAGGTATTTTGTGCTGTAAAATGACTTCACTGCTTATCTGGAGGTTGTTCCTTGCATTTTCTCGTTAGACTTAAATCCCAGCTATATTGGTTATAGGATGTACAGCTTGTGTCCTTTAGCTCTTTTGTGTGTCATCCATTTGCTGTATCCCAGAGTGTGGAGATTGATAATTCACATAGCTATGTAGCATAATCAACACAAGGATTTAAAGTTGGGGATGTTTTTATCTTTCTTTGCAGTATTTTTATAGGTCATTTACATCACTTACATTGTAACTGAGGGATAACTGAGTTTTAAATTTATCAGCTCAGCTGTTAAGTGAGCAAGACTATTCTCTGTGGTTCTGTTACAAAGCCTAAGTGGTCTTTTCAAGCAGAGGTATCAAGAGGCCTTCAATACCTCTGCAACAGAATTTGGACTTCTTTACTTTCTCCAAAGTGTAACGTTGAGCTGTGCATCTGTCTTTCAAGAGCGGAATCAGATATTTTTCTTAGCTGTTTGACCAGTGCATTGGCGTGTGACTCGTGAAGCTCAAAATCCTTACAGGCCACAGGAGGGCAGCAGAATCTCTTTGGATATGGAGCTGTACCTGGATGGATGGAGCTGTGCCCGTGACTAAGGAGTCACCCCAGAGAAAGATGCTTTTTATGTGGCAGTTCTCAGCTCAGTAATTTCTAATCTCAAGACTTGGAACCACCTTTGGGAAAAAGTGATTTGCAAGGGTGTTTTTCCCTTTTCAAATTAAAGTTGATGATTTAACAGTTGATGTATTCATTGTGTTGGAGTACAGAGAGAACAGCTGAGCAGAAAGTGAGGGAGGGAGAAAGTTGATAAGCTCAACTTCTGCAGGAGTTGTATATTCTTTGGTGTAAAGGAGTAATACTGGGAAGATACTTAAGGAAATGAGGAGGTTAATGGAAATTTCTGGCAATTTTTTCCTGGCTTACAAGTAACAACAGGAGAGGATTTATGCTATTTAATTTTTTTTTAATTGATCAATAAATGCTGCCATAGTTCAAGGGGCAGTGTTTTGGCAAGGAAACATGGTAGCATCGAAGGCGAGGTTATGGCTGGAATTCAGATGAAAGGGAAATATGTAACTTGTTTAATGAGTTAGAAGAAAGAAAGACAAATGTAAGGATGTAAAGCAACTAACCAGTAATTCACTAATTTTTTTGTTTCGTAGCAGCACTGTGAGCCCATGGGAATATGTGACCCTCTTCATTTGGAGGTGAGAAATGTAGTCAGAATGTGAAGAGCTGTCTGGCCTAAACACGTGTTGGAAAAGATTGTTTTTCTGAATTGATCCTCTTATGGCTTCTTTCTGATAAAATCTTACTTTCAAAAATGAGGGCACCAGGAAATTACACAGAATTTAAGATCAGAAGATTAACTAAATGTGAGGAAGGAAGGTATAGTTTCTGTGCTTGAACACAGAAAAGACTGCAGCATAGAAAATGAATGAAACTGAGTGTTTCTTTCTTGTCTTCCTCAGTGACAAAATAGTGCAAACACATTAAAAGAATTTACATTATGTTTTCACTCAAGTTTGTTGACACAAGTATTTTGTTCTGGGGATAAGTTCTTAAAAAACATTATTTGTTATTTATTTGAGAGAGAAGTAGAAGAGAACTTAATGTAAGCTGAAATACTGCATAGATTATTTAATTTTATTTTTTTAATTGTCATTGTCTTTGGAGAATCCATTAGATTATTTGTAGATTATTTGTGGAAAAATAATTCAAGCTGTGTTTGTAAATCGCAGTTTCTTATTTTACTTGACTACTGAAACTCCTACTTAGTATTTAATATCCTTAAGAAGTTATTTCTAAGGCTACTAGTAGTGTCCAGAGTTTGTGATTACCTAGATTTTATGTCAATTCATAAATCATCATAAAAAGTAAAGTGGAAGTTATTTTGTGCTTATTAAACTAGACAGTTTCCTTCAGAAGTACAGGCAAACATGCTTTGAACAACTTTATTTTCCAGTGTCAGAGTTTTGTACGTTGCAGGTATGGGACTCCCTCATGGTAATGTCAGAATCAGTACTGAGGTACTGAAATGTTTTGTCCAGCACTGGTGAATTTTTGTAAACTCTTCATTGGCAGTTTGTAAGGTACTTATGAATCACAGCATATTTCATCCAGTTCATCCAGGCAACAGAATTGGCTCGTGCATATAAAGCACACCTTGAACACAGTGTTTGTGCTGGTGTGTACTCAAATGTAAGTGTTGTGTGAGTGGCTACACAGACCTTCTTCTTCCATCCCCCCAGTCTTTATATGTGCAGAGAGAGGTACAGAATTTGTTTCCATTCTGTAAATAACTTGTGACAAAATATGAGTTAAGGAGGAATTTTTCTGTCTCTCGAACCAGAACAAGAGGACATGGCTTTGAGCTACACCAGGGAAGGTTTAGACTGGGTTAGGAAGAGTTTTTCTCAGAGAGAGTGATCTCTTATTGGAATGGTCTGCCCAGGGAGGTGGTGGAGTCACCATCCCTGGAGGTGTTTAAAAGAAGACTTGATGAGGAGCTCAGTGACATGGTCTAGATGATGGGAGGCTTGGATGGATGGAGCGTGATGCCCATGGTTCCACGCTTGTGGGCCTGATCCCTGGGTGGGCATTCGCTTCCGAGTTGGACTAGATGATCTGTGGGTCCCTTCCATCTCGGAATAACCTGTGAACCTGTGAACTTATGGCTTCCATCTGCACTTTTGTTGTTTTTAGATATCCATGTTAAGAGCCATGAAGGCATTACTTGATTTGGATATCATTTTACATTGGATAAGGTTAGGAGTTTCACCTTCCTGACAGTGAGTTTTTAGAAACAATTGCTCATTTGTAGTTCTAATCAGCATTTTCAAGGAAGACAGTGCCGCTGTGTTTAAGGAAAAACCCAAACAATCCTAACGGTGTTGGAAAAATAGGATAAAATTATTTTATTGTAAGTGGTTTATAATCTCTTCTGAACAGTTTGATACTTCCAAAGCTTTTAATTACGCAGAGGAAAGGCCAGACTACTGTATGTTCAGTGTTTTAGTGAAGGTGGTATTAATTATTTTTTACTTGAAGTGCATCTTCTCCAGATGGTCTGGAAATGCTTCTAAAAAGTTAATTTTTAGGGAATGTCTCATGTCAAATTTCTGGCATCTTACCATAGCAATATCAAAAGGAATTCACATCCTTTAGAAACTTTTAAAATATTGAAGAGCAAAGGCAAATAGGAAATTCTTCTGTTTATAGAATTATTTTGTAAGTGTAGAATAATTGGAGAATAATCTCAATATTAAAATCAGTCAAACCTAATCTGAAGCAATAAAATTTGTCCTTAGTGTGGAATATTGCTCTAAAACACCCGGAGATAATGGAGAGATATGATGCTCTTATTTCAGTTTGTGCTTTAAAACTCATACAGGTCTGTCCCAGAGTTGTTGGGTTTTGTGTTGATGTTTAAATGGCTTATGGAAGTAGTGCAAGAAGACTGTTATCTGTGGACTTGCTTACTCGGCACACTCTACTTGCAATTTTCTAATTTATCTGATTGGTGAAGCAGATTTATCTGCTTAAATGCTTTTGAATATCTCATTTGCAGATCTTCCGTGTGTTCTTGCATTTTTAGTGACAAGACACAAGAAACAAAAGAACGTCCCCCACCCCAAAGACTTCTTAGCAGTACAAACTGTTCAGAGTGCCTCCCTGAAGCTCAACTGGACAAAGCTCTTACCTTGGCTCTTGGTTGCATTGCATGTCTTCTGCAGGATCTCTTTGATAGGAACCAGTGTGTGCTGGACAAAAGTAAAAATGCACTCTTAAGCCTCTCTGCTTTATACAAACATTCCTCGCTGTCCTAAACTTTGTACTTGGTATTTTTAAGGCTGCACTGAACATCAGCTCAAGTTCTAAATGGTTCTAGGCTAGACTCATGATATTGAAGACTGCATAGGGAAATTATCTATTCCCTATCCTTCATTACTTACAACCTAGGAAAATATTGATACATGCCACAGATTTTCATGCGCTGGCATTTCCTGCAAGATCCTGGATGGGTTCATGTGTTTTGGGACAAGTTCAGTGGGATTTAATTAACTGTTGTCTTTAGGAAAGAACACAGTGATGTTACTTGCACTACATTTGCTAATTTTGTGCAGGAAACAAGTCAATTTGGAGATATAATACCTTGAAGCATGCCTCATGTTTCTGTTGTGTCTTACAGTGATATTGTATATATTTTCTTGAAATTTTATTCATCTATTTATATAATTCTACTCTCAAAACATGTTTCAATAATGGTGTGTGTGTGATATTTGGTGTGCGTAACTCATTTCGCCCTCATACCGGGAACAGGATGAAGTTAAATATCTGTTTAGAAATACAGTTATATCTCCTAATCTGCGAGGAACGGGTCTCCCTGAGGGTCTCACGAAACGTCTAATTCACAAACCCGCACGAGTCATTAATATGCATGCAAGCCATGCCCATTGCTCCACCCCCTGCCACTCCGGAGTTTTGGGGAGTGTTTTCCGCTCAAGAGCTCTCACAGCACAGAAGAGCAAAGAGAAGCATTTCTGAGCTCTCTCTGCCTGGGGTGACCCCAAGAGAATCACTGCGCTTCTCTTCAGCCACTCTGCCACTTCTACAGCCGCTGCCGGGCTGCTACCACTGTGCGTGCTTGTATTGCGGCTGTGGTGGGGAAGCTCCGGGGCCATGGCGGGGAAGGGGTGTCCCTGGGCTCTGGTCAAGGCTCTTGGAGCCTGGGAAACCTAAACTTTGCAACACTGCGATGCCCGGGGCCCCTTATGGCAGGGGGTGGTGTTGGTGTTGGAGTTTCTTTCCCTTTCTGTATGATATGTACATGGAGGAACAGAAGCCTCCTCCTGGTGCAGCAGCTGCGGCCGTGGTGTGGCCTGGCCCCCTGGTGCCTCCCAGTCGCCATGGCATTTATTATAGTCCTTCAGGTCTATAAACGGAACCTTCACAGCATTCATAAAGGAGGGTAGGCCTTCCGCAGTAGGGACCGAGCACACAGACACACTCTCGTGGAGCAGGGACCGCGGCACACCGAGTCAGAGAAACCGTGCGCCCTCCCTGCAGGGCTGGGCCAATCCTGCCCCACAGGGAGTGCCAGTGCCGCCCCTCAGCAAAGCAGAGGCACTGCGTGTGTGTCGGCTGGGAAGCTCTGTGAATCACTGAGGCAGATTCGCAGGGAAAATTTCTCTCAAACCAGTGAGGTCGCAATGGAAAAGTCACAGTGCAGCGAGGCATGACTGTACTAACTTGAGAAATGAACCAGGGTATCAAATATGTGTAGATAAGTTTGAGAAACCAGACTTGCTGCACAAGGAAAATTTTGTGGACTTTAATGACAAGTTTGGTGTTAATATAGATAAATTTCTCATGTTTTTAATGTTTGATTATTTGGGCTTTCTTTTTAACTTACATTCTTCAGACCTTTTCAACTGCTATGGGCAGAATTACTGCTGCTTTTACTTTTAACAAGTTTCATATTACTGTTGCAAAACTAAGTTTGAGCTTTCTTATCCTAGTAGTCATCTATTGGTCTGCAGAGTTCTAAGGCCAGGACTTTCCTGTTGTTTGTATTCCTTTAAAGCTTCATTTTCACAACAGAAGCAATGGTGTCACTGCCAGATCTCTTTGCAATACAAGTCTGATCTGAATTAGACATTGGCATGCTACTGTGTCTGTGACAAATTAGCACAGTTTGGAACTTGTGCCTAGATACCTGAAAACTGACTTGTCTTGAAAACTGCTGTAAAGAGAATGTTGGCAAAATTAAAGCTGTTTTTGTACAAGTTAAATGTTAAATATAAGAGGGTGGGAGTGGAGGGTGAAAGGTATGGAATTAGAAGTGGTTTTTGAGTCCTCAGGGAGGTATTGAATCAATGCTTTGCCGTATGAGGAACCTTCATTATTGGTCCAGTATTAGTAACACTCAAGCACGATTTACTGTAATAATTTGTTTAGCTTCCACCTGACTTCAGATCCTTTCTTTTCCTTTATACTGCTTGTGCCTGTATTTGGAGTCCTTGTCCCAGAAGATTTTGTTTCCTGAGGAATCTGTCCCTTGTTCCTCCTAGAATAGTCTTACTCTACCTCTTGGTTAACTTCCGAACTAATTTCCTGAGGGAGGGAAAATAAAGATAGAATGCAGCAGAGAGTTATTGGTGTCTCAGTTCTAACATCAGCTCCTTCTTTGCTTCTAGTATTGAACGTCAGAAGGGACGTTATGACCAGCCTGTTCATTTCACCATTTCATCCCTATCAAATTTTTTTTCCCATGAACTCTATGAAAATGTTTTCAGCCCAACTGGGCTCATATAAAACCAATGTGCTCTTTTGTTTCTTTTGAGAATAATTCGCAGTATGACAGGTTCTGAAGTAATTTAATTAAGAAGACTGCATCTCTCATTAGGAAACTTACTGTAAATCAGTATACTAAAAAGCCAAGATCGTACTAAGGAGTTTTATATTTTAGTTTTGTTTTTTTGAACTGAGTTCAAAAGTAGGTATTACGGCATCGAGCCTTCGTTCAGTCTTTATCCAGGCAGTTCCAATTGTTTGCAAGACAATTACATGGATACACGTGCTCGGTCAGTATAATCACAGAGAGATACATTTTTAACATTTCTCATTACCATCTTCTGTTTTTTCAGAAAATCTTGATTGGATTTGACCTAGCAGTAGTGAGATCCAGGGAAATGTGGGCAGTCATAGCAAGTTCAGTAAATGGCTTAATCTGAAATGCACAACTGTATAATATTGGAATTTATACATCTATCTCTACAGTAACACACATCCTAAGAATTTAGACCTTGCTTGTTGAAGGTTTTGTAGAGTACTGATAATAATTTTAATGGTTTCCAAAACAATGAGTTGGAATTTCCAGGCCTAATTTACCTGTAATACAGGAACTTGTTACTGGCCAGGATGGTGTCATATTAAACATGAAACAAGAACTTATTTTTAGTATAAAAGCATATTGTAGGGTATTTATGACCACTAGTGTTTATGGATAGCTTCATTATTCTCATAATGGAAGCATAAAACTGTGAGCAAGTACTTTGAAAAGTTTTGTAACTAAGAGAGTTAGAGTTATTTATTTGAATCAAGGGTTAAGAAAGGCTATTTACTCTTGACCAGCTTCTAGTAGTTTTAGACCTTTATTTTAGCCATAACTTAGCTTTTCTATGCATACTAGTCTTGAATATTCAGGAATATGGATATAAAAGCCAAAATAAATGGATATGTAGCCGTCTTTCAAAATTGTTAGTGTCCCTATGTTCTGTAACTTTTTTTGTAGTGCAATCTATTGCTTTACAACTTTTTTAAGCATTGCCATTATTTCTTCAGTATACATCATTTTTTAAAGACTGGAAATGATTTTGTTATAAAAATAATCTGTTCCTCTGAAAACAAAGCAAACTCCCTAAAAATCCATTTGAGCTGAGACAGAACACTTCTTAATCCTCTGTTCTATGCTATTCAAAAACATCTGCCAAATGGATTACTTTCTGTCTTATCTGCAGCACGTATTTGACATTCCTCTGCTTGTGCTTGTTACCGGATGCTTTGGCCCACTTATGATCTCACTTGATGTATATTGGCACTATAAGTTCTCTGTAACTTATTTGGATGATGCAAAGACATGATGCAGAAAATAAATCATACCTTCAGTCAAGCTTTCTTGACATTTTGGATTTTAATTATTTTGTAAAAAAAAAAAAAAAATCTGAATCGATTCCCGCCAGGGACACAGTGTTAAGAGTTGGACTCGATGATATGATATGATATTCTGTGATTCTCTGTGATCATTCGTTCTACGTTTGTGCCCCCAGTTTGTCTCGTTTTGTGGTTAATACATGCACTTTACATCTCTGTATGTTTTTAACTGTGGCATGAAGATTACAGTCACAGCTGATTTTCACTTGTAGGGAGCAAACTGAACATATGGCAGAGATTATCAATGTTGAACTCCTATTTGAGTCATAATGTCAGAAATTTTGTATAAAGATAGGTTTGTAGCTATTGCAATGGCAAACCCTGGGGGCTGATAATCACTACAGGAACTTTTTACAAAACCTGGCAGTTGTTTGCAGGTTCTGCTTCACCTGGGTTTGTGTCAAGTTCAAAGCATGCAGGTTTATGTGAACATATTTTTACATGATTTTGCTATTAGGGACATGAGCAGATTCTGTGGTATGTTTTCTCCTGAAGGTCCTGTAAGGATAAATTAATCTCTAATAATTAGGTAATAGTATCTCATATCTAGTTCAAGGTACTTTATGAATGTAGAGATTTTGTGTGTGTGCGTAAGCTGTTGATAATTTTAATAAATACCATAAGGAAATACCTGCTTAAAGAACAGCTGTTTCTTAAGTTACTTAAACCTTTTGGTTTTGTTTATTATTTAGTAAATTTAGTTTTTACAGTGCTTGTAAAACTTACTCTTCCTCACTGCAACCATATGTGTACTTTGTTTCAGAATAGAAATAGTCCTCTTGAGATCATATGTAAAAACTGAGTGACAAGAGCATCAGTAGAATCACAATTTGGATTTTGTTCATTCAAGTGACAGAGATTTGCTACTGTGCAGTATACATAATACCAAAGAAATCAGTGTTAAAACTCTTGCGATTAGTGTATTTTCTCAGTTTTGTATCACAAATATGCTGCGTAGTCGCGTGCTCCCTACTGCATTAATTTTCCATTGTGTGTCTGAGAGGGACAAAGCACAGAGGTTGACTAATTTTTCTGAAGTGAATTTCCTGAAATATTTTCAGTTCAGTACTAATTAATTTAAAACTGCAAGCACTGTAATATTTTAGTCACTAGCTCAAAACAGCTTTATGGAGAAATCAAATCTGATAGAATGGGGTCTATTGTCAAATTGTAAGACATCTAGTGGTGGCTGCATGATGAAATATAGAAGCATACTTCATTATTGTATTTTTCACAGTATTCACAGTACAGATAAGGCTGGAAAGGACATCAAAGAACATCTAGTCCAGCCTATAGTCCAACTAAACCTAGCATCTACATCTAGATCATATCACTCAACACCTCATCCAGCCTCCCCTTGAACACCTCCAGGGATGGCAACTCAACCACCTCTGTGGGCAACCTGTTCCAAATCAGGATCACTCTTTCAGTGAAAAACCTTTTCCTGATACCAAGTCTGAATTTCCCCTGTTGAAGCTTAAGACTATGACCTCTCGTCCTGTCTCCAGTGGCCAGGGAGAAAAGACCGACCCCTGCCTGACTACAACCTCCTTTCAGGTAGTTATAGACAGTGATAAGGTCAGCCCTGAGCCTTCTCTTTTCTAGGCTAAACAGACCCAGCTCCTTCAGCCTCTCCTCATAGGGCTTATCTTCCATCCCCTTTACCGTCCTAGTTGCCCTTCTCTGAACTCGTTCCAGTACCTCGACATCTTTTTTGAACTGAGAGGCCCAGAACTGAATACAATACTCAAGGTGCGGTCTAACCAGCGCCAAGTACAGGGGAAGGATAACCTCTCTTGACCTACTGGCCACACCATTCTTGATGCAGGCCAGGATGCCATTGGTCCTCTTGGCTGCCTGGGCACACTGCTGGCTCATGTTAAGTTTGCTGTCAACTAATACCCCCAAATCTCTTTCCGCCTGACTACTCTCTAAACACTCCAGCCCCAGCCTATAGTTCTGCATTGGGTTGTTATAACCAAAATGCAGAAACCGTCATTTGGACTTGTTAAATTTCACTCCATTTGAGTCTGCCCATCTCTCCAGTCTGTCCAGGGCCATTTGCAGGGCCTTCCTACCCTCGAACAGGCCTCCAAGCTTGGTGTCATCTGCAAATTTGCTCATGATGGCCTCAATGTCATCAATATCATCAGTGAAGATGTTGAACAGGACTGGACCCAACACTGACCCTTGGGGGACACCACTAGTAACTGGTTACCCACTAGATGAGACACCATTGACCACCACTCTCTGGGCTTGACCATCCAACCAGTTCCTGACCCAGCAGAGAATATTCCTATCAAAGCCCTTTGCTGCCATCTTCCCCAGGAGTATATCGTGGGAGACTCTGTCGAATGCTTTACTGAAGTCCAAGTACACGACATCCACAGCCTTCCTCTCATCCACCAGGTGAGTTACTTGATCCTAAAAAGAGATCATGTTGGTCAAGCAAGACCTACCCCTCCTAAATCCATGCTGACTGGGCTTGATCACTTGGCCATCCTGTAGGTATTGCATGATAGCGCTCAGCACTATCTGTTCCATAACTTTGTCTGAGACTGTGGTGAGGCTAACAGGTCTGTTGTTTCCCAGAACATCCTTCCAATCCTTATTGTGTATGGAGGTCGGAGGTCACATTCGCCAACTTCCAGTCGTCTGGGACGACACCTGTGATCCAAGACTTCTGATAGATGATGGAGAGCAGTTTAGCAAGCTCATCTGCCAGCTCTCTCATCACTCTGTGGTGAATCCCATCCAGTCCCATGAACCTATGGGGATCCAAATGGATCAGCCAGCTTTGATAACCAATTGTCCTGAGGACAATCTACCCTGCTTGTATTTAAAGTTACAGAACAAGAGAATAAATAGGCTTTACAACAGCCTTTGGTTTATCCAGGGATCTTGAGCCCCTTCATACTTAAGGGAGGAATTGAATGGAAAACCATCTATTCTCTTCCATCCTCAGATTTTAGCGACTGTAAATTATTTATATTGCACTTTTCTGCCAATATTCGCCATTATCCTGGTGCATGATGGAGGCTGTGGCTGCTATCACAGCTCTGATTTTCAAGGCTTTTGGAGTTAAAAATACCCCTTAAAATTACTGAATACTCAGTGCTGCACGCTCCTATACTCATGTATCGGGTTTTTTTGTCCTATTGTAATAACCACTTTTCCACTTTTTCCTGTAATTGCAATATAATTTTTTTGTATAGAGTAGCTTGTTCTGGCTTTGTCTCTTTTCAGCTTGGTTTACTCAAGAAGTGTTTTAATCTAAACAAAATAATCCCATCAAATAGCCTCAAAACCATCCCACTCTTAAACCAGAAGCATCCATTTTAAGGATTTTATTTGGTCTGACTGACCGTTTGATCTGACTTGATCTGACTGATGACCCTTTTCACTGTAGGTTAAGCTTTGTGCTGTGCTGTATTAGTTGCTGTCAAAACAGTTTTGTGTGTTTGGCCTCGAGGGGAATTTGCACACAGTGTCAATATCCCCTTAGCTTGCTCTCCTTCCAATGCTTACTTTCTGGGTGTATAAAGTCTCAAGCATGTGCACAACATCTGTCTCAGAACTATCAAGAGGAATGTGTATGTGCCTTGCTCTCAAGGGTGAGGTCCATGCAGAGGTGAAGGATCCCCATGTTTCTCAGTTCCTTTTAGCTACTTAGAGAAACCTTAATTTCCTTGAGACCAGTGGTACTGGGATCATTCTATCTCAATTCCCCACACAGGTGTAAGTCCAGAGAAATAACACTGGCTGTCAGTGCGTACACTGAATGTAGAAAGGGACACAGGAGGAATCTTGCAATGTGGAGTTTGTGAATAGGAAAACTTAGGACAGTAGGGTAACAAATCGTGCAAACTATGAATCACCCTGTGAAGAAGGTGACTGTACTGCTGTCTGAACTTCATGTGCCTTTACTTCAGCCCAATTTCTGTGTGGACGTGTGTGACAGGCAAGCATTGTTCAAACGTACTAAACAACCCTTGAAGACAAAACTTCTGTATATCCTGAGTTGCTGCTGCTCTGGATCCTTTGTTAGTCTTAACATAAGCTTGATATACTGAGTAGTTTATATTCTCATCTTTTGTCATGGGTTTGGTGTTAGAGGTTTCATTTTACATGTTTACTGAGGAAAAGTTTTAACCAGTTTTTTTTAGTTTCCCTCTTTCTTTCCCCTTGCGCCCCCTCCTCCCTTCCCGAGTTTGGGGTGGGTGGGGGACGGAGAGGGACCAGGGAAAATGAGAAGACCCATCCCAAGGTTTGAGAGCCTCCTCGGTTGAGTTTAAACAGAACAGTCCCAGGAATTCTCCGGGAGAGAGAGAGAAGTACCTTTTCAGAGGCAAGTCTGGAAAGCCACGAGGTTGATAATGGGAGTGACCATCTTCACTGCCAGACAAACAAGGAGTTCTCCCACTGGGAACTACCCATGAGAACTCTGGGAGTTGTAGTTGGAATCCCTGCCCTGAAAAAAGGGGACAATTAAGCCATTGAACAGAGCAAGACCTCAATTCCCTAAGAACCTTGTTTCCCAGGCTTTTGCCTTTTNTTGATTTGATTAGAGTAGTAATGAGCGCTGATGACTGCGCATGCTTGTCTGAGAAAAGAAAAACTTATTAATTCTACATTATGCATATAGAAGAAGAAATTTTAAGCAGGAAGTGATGCTAATGTGACTCAACTCTTGTATGTTATAGTACATACATTAAAAAAGTTAAATAATTTAAAAAATAATATCTTCTGTTTTACACTTCTATTTAGTGATTGTCCTCATTTGTAAATGATGCGAAGCCTTGCTGCAGTGATTTGTCAGAAATATGTATGCTTATATAAATTGGAATAGGTTGTATGTTTAAGAACTGCTAGCTGAGGCCCTGCATAGCACGGGTGCAACACTAAGGCATTTCTTCAACAGGTACTGCTATAAAGTCTATGAACTATTACTTTTTTTCCAATACTAGAACATTCTCTATCACAATTCTTTAGGTGGTGAGGGGATCTGTAGCCTCAGATACTTGTGACATGTTAGGTCAATTTCAGCATCAGCAGTAAATGGCGATGACAGAAAAAATGTACCTACCACAACTCCAGAGATGATGATGATGATGGAGAAAAAAGAATGCTGAGATGGTTTTTGCACTAGAAGGGCAGTATGGCCTTCAGGGTTTTTTTCCAAAAAAACATTGGAAGAGCAACAAGGATGGTGAAAGGACCGAAGAACAAGCCCTATGGGGAGCAATTGCAGGAGCTGAGATTGGTCAACCTGGAGAAGAGGAGGCTCAGAGTTGGCCTCATTGCTGGTTACAACTACCTGAAGGGAGGTTGCAGTCCGGTGGGTATAAATCTCTTATCTCAGGCTGCCAGCACCAGAACAAGAGTTGCTGCGCCAATGGAGGTTTAGGCTGGATGTTAGGAAGAGCTTTTTCACAGAGAGAGTGATTGCTCATTGGAATGGTCTGCCCAGGGAGGTGGTGGAGTCGCCATCCCTGGAGGTGTTTAAGAAAAGCCTGGATGAGGAACTCAGTGACATGGTCTAGATGATGGGAGGCTTGGATGGATGGAGCATGGTGCCCATGGCTCCAGGGTTGTGGGTTTGATCCCTGGGTGGGCGTTCGCTTGGGAGTTGGACTAGATGATCCTTGTGGGTCCCTTCCAACTTGGAATATGCTGTGATTCTGTGATTGTTCTGATCACTTGTTTTTTTGTTTGTTTTCCAGCTTGTTTTGCTCCTTTGACATTACAGTGGTGCATAAAGTTTGTGTCAGAGACCTTTTTGTACAGAATGCCTGTTACTTATAAGTCTTAGGTTTATATTCTGTACTACTCTTCAACTACCTCATGTTTTTACTATTTTCTTATGCTTAGTCATGTATTTTTTCATCAAGGGAGATATTTTGATGAACTTACCTCCTGGCAGTTAGTGGGAGATATATTTTCCTTTTAAGTTTCTGAAGGCAGATATTTCTTTAGCCTGAGCCTTTGTTTGCCTGAGTTGATTAATTTCTGTTGGAAAAGAGTTTATAATTTTTCGTTTCTGTCGGCTTAAATTTATAGAAATTTAGCGAGCTGTTTGAATGACTTTGGTCCATGCTACACAATTTTTCTGTTTGTCTCCAACCCTCAAAACTATTAATCTAATTTTGTTCAAGTACAATAAAACAATGAAAAGGGAGCACATGAAAAGCAAGAAGATACCATCCTACATCCCCTCCTCAAATTAATTAATACTGAGTTTTTGCGTTGGAGAAGAGTTTATGGATGACTTTTCTGTTTATTTAGATAGACTTGAGTACACTGGTAGTTTGTACAGTAAATAAAAGTGAGGTGTAAAGTTAAGCTGAAAATGCTGCTTTTTGTCCATCAGCCAGCTCTTCTAAGTCCCTTGCTATGGAAGGGCCAAATGAAGTAATGTCTTTGTTTCCTAATGCTTTTTTACTTGTAAAGCCTGGGGAACTGGAGTGCAGTACTGGACTGATGCCCATAATTTTGTTACCTTTTTTTTCCATTTAAATCCAGGTCTCTCTTTCAACAATGGTTGAAGGGGTTTATGGATTTTTCCTGACTATTTGCTTTCATAAATTATGTAAGAATAATACAAAAGGCCACCTGGCAAAAGGCTGCTTAAGACCAAAGTAAAAGGAGCGTTTTGTTACTGGAACCATTGATTGGGCAAAAAGTGCCAATTGTATGTGTTTGTTGTCTTGGAAACTCAATTTTGTCTCTGCTTTGGATTTCAGGAGAAAGAGTTAACCTGTAACAACCTTTTCAGTCTTAAACACATTTATTTCTTATAATCTAAGTAAGAGAAGACCCTCTTTTGCTCTTTTGTCAGGCATGTATGTATGTAGTGGAGAACCGTATGCACAATTAGCTTGTCAGCAGTGTTTCTGAGGTGATCTTACATTGGAACGAGCCAGAATGCTAAAAATTTCCATCTTTAGGCAGCTTTCTAAATTGATATAATCAAGTTGGCTGTAACTGGTATTTTATACGTGCTCTGCAAATCTAGGAATGTATTTATTTGTGAAGTGTTGTATAGCATAAGCTGACAGTTCTGTTGAAAGGCATTCCCCCCTTTTATAATATGTAGTCCTTCAGAAATGCATTAAAAAATACCGACATTTTATTTCGTTTTCCTCTTCCAAATTTGATGTAAAAGGTTATTGTCTGCACATTGCATGCTTTTGACTTGTCAAAAAAATTTCTATCGATGGCAGGATTGTTTAACTAAACAATCTTTCTGACATAAAGTGTGCAGTAAAGTAGCATTTCTTCATAACGAATGATTATTGCTCACGAATATAATCCAGATGATCACACCATTGTTTTTATCTATTACAAAGAGAGAAATGGACATTTATTCTTGCTTGTTAAAGGACTACTTGGCAACCCTACTTGGCTGTGGTATGCTACCTGCAAAATTGCACAGTGGGCATTCTGGAACAGGTACTTAGTGATGGCTGAGGGGCTACTGTCTCAGCCACTTGTGGCTTACACATTTTGCCTCCATAGTATAAGAAAGCATTGGAGGGAAAAGACTAACATTAATTGACATGGGGTTTTTTTTGTGGTGGTGGTGGGTTTTTTAATCTGTTATAGGTACTACGTACAACAAAAGTTTATTTATCGTAGAATGAACTCTGAAGGTTATACAGACTTTGATGATGATCATCATCAGCATTTACAGTGGTAAACTGGTAACCTGGCAGAAGCAGGTACTGACCTTCAACATCAGAGATTAAAAAAACACTTAACCAAATCTGGTGACTCACTTAAACTATATAGAAAACATCCTAGTAAGCTAGGCATTCAGAGGAATTAATTGTATTTACTGTCTAAACTGCAGTTCATTTGGATTCCCCCCTGCTCCAACTTTGCTTAGAAAATTAATTAGAAAAATATGAAAACAATTAAGTCATCAAGCAGTCGCATGAGACAAGGGGTTAAAAATGGGTGGCAAATCTGGACGGGGGCTTTTGGCACCTGACAGGGCTGGGGACACTGCTGTTCCTCTTTCCTTGGCTCTTGGGTCAAAAATAAACTTTTTTTTCTGCTTGCAAGCAACTACCTTGAGTCCTCCAGCTGATTTTCCTTAGATCAGTGTTATTATTAGTGAATTAAAATATGATGGAGTTCTGTAATCATAAACTCCTGGTTTATACAGGATCAAGCTGTAAGTGCTCTGATAATTGCAGTGTAGATCAGACAATGTATAAATGTGTAACCTTGGCCTTTCCACATGCAACTAGGATGTCTTTCTTTGGAAGTTATATACAGACATTGTGATATTATCACAGAATCACAGAATCACAGAATCAGTAAGGTTGGAAAAGACTATAGAGGTCATCAAGTCCAACCTATCACCTATTACCTAACCTAGCCAAACCTGTTACCTCACCTGTTGCCATCCTGCTACCAACACACCGTCCTACCTACACACTACCCTAATATCTAGGTCATGCCACCAAGTACATCATCCAACCTTTTCTTAAACACCTCTAGGGACGGTGACTCCACCACCTCCTTGGGCAGCCCATTCACCTCTCTGTGAAACAGTTCCTTCTAATGTCCAGTCTAAATCTCCCCTGATGCAGTTTAAGACCGTGTCCTCTCGTTCTATCACTTGTAGCCAGAGAGAAGAGACTGGTACCCGGCTGGCTACAACTCCCTTTCAGGTAGTTGTAGAGAGCAATAAGGTCTCCCCTCAGCCTCCAGACTGAACAACTCCAGCTCTCTCAGTCGCTCCTCATAGGGCTTGTGTTCCAGCCCCTTCACCATCCTTGTCGCCCTTCTCTGGACACGCTCAAGGATCTCAACATCGCTCTTAAACTGAGGAGCCCAGAACTGAACACAGTACTCAAGATGTGGTCTAACCAGTGCCGAGTACAGGGGGAGAATAACTTCCCTAGTCCTACTGACAACACTATTCCTGATGCAGGCCAGGATACCATTGGCTTTTCTGGCCACCTGGGCACACTGCTGCCTCATGTTATGTTTTCTATCAACCAACGCTCCCAGATCCCTTTCCACCTGATCATCCTGCAGCCGCTCCACGCCCAGCCTATAGTTCTGCATGGGGTTATTGTAACCAACTACTCCTTACTGTGCAGAGGCATTTAGCCCTTACCTTTGCCTTAGAATCGCTTATAAACAGTTCAGCATTCAGAGCTTAGAAAGGGAAATCTCTGTTCCTGCTGCCTCTTAACTACTGAGAGCTGGTCCCCTGGAGGCAACCTGCTGCTGAACAGCTGCGAGTGTGAATGGCAGGGGCTTCTGGCCCTTCTTCTGACCTCAGCAGCAGCCGTCTCTGGTTCCTGCTGGGGAAGGAGCTCTCCTGTTTTTGCAAGAGACAGGCACACATAGTGTCTGGTCAGCACTGAATTCAGCAGGAGTTAGCTGTTTCCCTTTCTCAGCAAGAGAGTAGCAGTTAATCAGTGTGTTAGGCTTGTGAGAGGTAAAGAAACCATTTGATTCCTGTTTCCTTGCCAAACAGCAGTATCTTCATTTAATGGAATTTTGCAGCAAATGATCAACCCATACCTCACAAGCCTGGATGTTGCTGACATTGGTATACTATGTGCAGGTAGAACAGCTCTCCTTTTGGGGATAGAGATCTTTTGCCACATTTAGTGCAGCAGAAGTTGCTTTTCCCTTTCCTTTATTCTTCCCAAATGTTTCCCTTTTCAAAGTTTGTATTGCTATGCTTTCCCCCTCACATCTTACTTAAACCCTTCACCATAAGAAGTGTAAGATACAGACAAAAGGACTGCTCAGGTAGCAGCAACAGAGGAGGCAAGTTGAGGATAGGAGTTGAAGATGTAAAGGAACACCACTGTTAGAAACCTGTCTATCATTTTGGTTGCTCTGACACATGCTCTTAGAGGAAGATGTTTAGCAGTCTTTACTACCTGTAGCAAATCCATTTGTAGAATGCTAAGATAAATTCAGGTTGGAAGGGAGCTCAGTTATGAAGTCCTGTAAGTGCTCATGAATTCTGAACACATTGCCCTCTCTTTATGGCATCTTGATGCTAATGGAGTGAAGATAAGGGAGAAAGGTGAAGTAAAAGAGAGAGGAGTGGAGAAGAGGTAGGATATGAATTATGTGCAAAAAAGTGACAGAAGTGTAAATGCAAAGTACAGTGAATCCCCGCTGCATTGCGACCTCTCCATTATGACTCCGCCCATTTGCGAGGAAAATTTCTTGCAATTTTGTTTCAGCCGTCTGCGAGGTTCCCCGGCCGACGCATGCGCAGTGCCTCTGCTCTGCCAAGGGGCGGTGCTGTGGTGCCTGTGGGGCGGGACTCACCCCACCCTGTGGGGAGGGGGCTCGCGATGACAGCACCATGTCCCTGGCACTGACCCGGGAAACTGCCCCACAAAAGTGAGGCAAGCAAGGTGAGGCAACTGCTGTGTACTGGGAGGGGGCAGCTGTTGCTGCACCAGGAGGAGGATTCTGTTTCCCTGCCCTCTGGGACCGTATGGGCAGCGCTGCCTCTTCCGGGACTG
>WEKX01004789.1:126088-137097 GCA_013390025.1 Pitta sordida
AATAAAGAGCAGGATTGGTTGGTAAGATCAGGCGGTACTTCTATCTTAAAAAAAACAATAAAATGCTTTCATGGAGTTCAGTTGTCTTTCCTGTCCTTTTGATTATTGCCCCATATATTTTAAACCACACATTATAGCATTCTACTCCCTTGGCTAAAACATCATCACATTTCATCATAAAAATCTTTATGTGGTAAAAAATAATGTGGATTCGGAGATTTTCTTGTCTGGCCTTACCTGTTGACTGCAAGCGCATGCTATACATTCTTCAGAAGGGTAGTTTATAGGCTTTATTTGTAATTATTAGTAGGTTTTGTTTGCTTGTTTCCCCCACCTGAGTGAATGCAAAGGCTGTTTTTAGATATATGTGCATAAGTAAGATTGTTAGACTTGTCGGGAATATTCCAGTGTTCAGTGTCTGGTGTTTACAGAATGTAGACTCATGCATTCCGAACAGCCAGGTACAGAGTAACTTTGTGCTCTTGACTGTAAGGAGGTTCTGGGCATCAAATATTGTCTTTTGTCAACTCATCTGTTAGTTCCATCCTCATCAGCAGGTAGTTAAAAACCAAAATAACACAACTTTCCTGAAAATTTAATAATTGTTGTGATTGTCTAAATTAGTGCAGTGCTCTGAAAGGAGATGTTACATAGACTCTATGCTAAGACAATTTAGTGGCAATTTTGTTGCAGAGTTACTGCTTTTAGATACACAGTAATCCCTCGAATATTACCGGGAATAGATTCCAGAAAGATGCCGTGAGAAGCGAAATCCCTGAATCACAGAATCACAGAATATTCTGAGTTGGAAGGGACCCACAAGGATCGTCGAGTCCAACTCTTAAATGGCACCACTGTCTCCTGTGTGAGAGGCAGGGACACTCACCACTACACTAAATTACCTCTGTGGTCTTTTCCAGCCTTACTGATTCTGTGATTCTGTGGTTGTGTAAAGTCAAGTAGCGGTAAATAAGGTAAATATGGTAAAGCCAAGAGAAAAAACTGCCACGTATTGAAGGTGCAAATGGTGAACTGCAAAGTAGGGGGGATTACTGTACATGAAACTGCAGAATTGGCATATGTGCCTGTTATCTCTTTTTAAAAGTGGGCAATTTTACCAACAAGTAAAGGCATGTAGCGTGTTTCCAAACCTCATAGTTCCAGAATATGGTTTGATAACCATCCACTCTGGATGAAAAAATCCCTGCAAAACCAACCGAACAACAAACCCCAAACAAACAAAACTCGAAATCAAACAAACAAATCAACAACAACAAAAACCCCTGCAAAACCAACCACCTTCCTCTGAAATGTTTGGATAAATGTAGCTGCCAATTACTTTTTTTCATAAAAAATACACTCTGGGCCGCAGGATATGTTTGTTTCTGCTTCAAACAGGCATGTAATAAAACAAGTTATTTCATAAAATGTTAATAGTAAAAATAAACAAAAATGAGACTCTTCATTGCAACCTGATCTATAAAACAGAATTTTCACTCAGNTGTCATGAGTCATTTGTGTAGGAGTTAGGAAGAAGGTGATTGCTTTCCATTTTTGTTCTCCTTACACTACATTTTCTCATGAGAGTTGTTCAGTGATCAAGCTTCCTTTTGCACCTCATGATTCCTTTAATATTGTATCTAAAATTAGGGGAAAAGAAAAGGCTAGTTAATGTTGTCCCTTGGTGACACAAATAATGAAAGCTTATCCTCTTATCTGGTCTTTGCCTAGGAATTTATACCTAGGCAAAGATTAAAGGAAGAAATGATTTACACTTTGAGGGCTTCATTCATGCACATATGCATTAAAAAAACCTACAAGATTTACATATCACAAGCAGTCTTTTTAAGTACAAAACAATTCTACTTGGTAATAAAAGCTATTTAGTTTTCTGGGGCATTGCCATAGTGCCTAGAGAAGGCCACTGAGGAAGCTGAGGTGTGTCTATGCCGTGTAAATGTGGAGTGGAACACTAGGACATGCTTGAATAAGCAGTGAGAGATCTATGTCATATGGTGCAGTGTACTGCTTTACAGAGGAACAAGCTGACGATCCCTAGAAGTAGTAGTAGAGATAAAGGAATTTTTGTTTAATACTGCAGAATTAGGGTTCAGACTGCTCAAAAAGCCGGTACAGCCACATCACCACATGTAGCTGCACTTTCTGCTGCACCTTGTAGGCAGGTCTCTTGAAAAGGCTTGAGCATTGAGTTCCCCTATGGTCTTTGGAGGTCTCTGGCCCTCGTGTCTTTATAGCAGGTTATAACTTCATGTTGGTGTTGGGTTACAGGTTGGAGTTGGGTTACAGGTTGGACTCGATGATCTCCAAGGTCTCTTCCAACCTTGCAAATACTGTGATACTGTGATTATCTGCAAAGCCAGAGAGCACATACTTTCCCCACTACATTTTGAGTATACTGTGGGACTCAGGTCTTCAAAAGGCAACAAGATCAGAGGAACGAAAAAGAAAAAAAGTTGTTTGCTGTAGTTTTCTCTACAATTAAACAAATGCCAGCAGAGAGGTTTGGCTGCAGAGGTATTTGATGCTTTGAGAACCTTCAAAGTAAGTTTTTTCATTCCTGGTGATTCTCTTCCCTGGCCTTCCAAAGTTAAATGCTGATTAAATAACTTCTTAACTGCTCTGAGTTTAACTTTCTTTGATTAAATACCTTCTTTAACCTTCTTAACTATTCCAAGTTAAATGTGTCCATTTACTTCTCAATAAGAGTGATTGTGAAATTCACCTGTTATGCAAATTAATTGTATTAGATTTTAAAAGGAGCTGATGTAGTGGAAAATATAAAAGCAGTGAAACTTTTTAAAATAATTTGACTGATGTCCTCTTTGCTCACATTGTAAGAAATACTTCTGTGATCAAATTCAACAGGTTTTGAGTCTTTCTGAGTATTTCTTGAGTATTTTCACCTTTGCTTCTCAGTCTGCTTTATATCTTCATCAGCTTCTAAAATGCCAGCATAAGAAGGATGTAGACCTGCTAAGTGAGTCTAAGAGAGTGTCACAAAGATCACATCTCCTCTGGAGACAGGCTGAGAGAATTGGGGTTGTTCATCCTGGAGAAGAGAAGGCTCTGGGGAGACCTTATGGTGCCTTTCAGTACCTAAAAGGGGCCTTACAGGAAAGCTGGATAGGGACTTTTTACGAGGGCATATGGTGATAGCACAAGGGGAATGGCTTCAAACTGAAAGAAGGTTGGTTTGGATTAGATAATATGAAGAAATTCTTTGCAGTGAGGGTGGTGAGGCACTGGCACAGGTTACTCAGAGAAGTTGTGGATAAACTCATCATTGGCAATGTTCAAGGCCAGGGTGGATGGGGCTTTGAGCAGCATGGTCTAAGGTGGAAGGTGTCCCTGCCTATGGATTTTAAGGTCCCTTCCAACCAAAACCTATGATTCTACAATTCTAGCATGTCAAATGACTTGTTTTAGTGTTGATCTGGATCCAGCTTCCTTTTCCAGGAGGACTCAGATTTATTTTTCACATTTAGATCTTCCTTAATATTTTACTTAGTAAGGGAAATGAAAAAAATTCTCAAGATGAAGCAAGATTATTGCTAACAAATTACTTTTTTCTTTATGCAGTGTAAAGTAGCAAACCCAAATATATAAAATCCTTTTTCAAAACTACCCTGTTAAGAGGCCAGCCTTTGAGTGCTGCATTCATGTCAGAACCCAGAGTCTGACCCTTAGACTTCATATATTTCTTAAAGGAGTGCATTCTCTGTAGCTGAGACAGGCTTCCAGTGACAGATACTTTTTAGTCCAGTATCACTCAGGCAGCCAGACTGAATTATTTCATGGCTATAAGGCAGTTGGACATAAGGAAAACAGTTTGTTCTGAGCCTGACAAGTAGAGAGCCAAGGTCAGTGTCATTCTACAATCTAGACTGCCTTGAAGAATTGGTTAGGGACATTTTGTGGTATTAATTGTTTTACAGCTATTCTGGAGTGAAAGCCTGCTTTATTCCCAAATATGAAACGATATTCTGAAGAATGTAACTTTTTGCTTTTAAACAGATTTATATCAATTAGGAGATATTCAAGTCCCAAGACAGGATGTGGTTAGAATTTTTTCTCAACAGCCACACTTTCTTTCCTAGGTCCCCTACTTTGAGTTATATCCAAATATACAGACAATGAACATACTGTTTTCTGTATTGGATTTGGATAGTGCTCAAAAAAATTTAATAATCCAATTTGTCTGATCAAAATTGCCTCCCCCCACTATTATAGAAGTGTCAGGTAGAGAAGAATTGAACTATGTTTGCCTCCCACGTGCCTCGTTGCCTTCTGATATTGTGTATTTCACACTGCAGTTCAATAGGGTCTTTACCATGACGAACTTGTAGATGATGCTCAGACTGGCTGGCCCATCCCTCTCCTGATACTTCTGTCTCCTCTGGTGTGGTTATGCAGTAAGAGTAGGAAACAGGTGCTGCTGAGAGCCAACAGTTGTCTGCTTGGGAGGGAGAGGAAGGGAGGCAGGTCAGTGCAGTGAAAGGCACCAGCTGGAGAACGATGGTGCAGGTCTTCAGCTTTCAACACTGGCCCACGCAGATTGAATAAAAGCACCGGAAGTTGAAGAAGAATATTGGTCAAATAACCACGGTGACCAATGGACCAGAGCAAAGTGATTGTCTTTGCCAACTCTTGCAATAAATACAATTAGCAAAGTTCTTTAAGAGAAGGCACTATTATTTTTGACTATTAAGAGTACATTAATACCTCCAATATTGCGGGGGTTTGGTACCAAGAACCCCATGCAAAATGCGAAAACTGTGAAATAGGATTTGTATAAATTTTTAAACTTAATAAACCCTTCTTCTGCCTGATTGGTTCTTTACAGTGCTCATGCTGATGACTTGCTTTATGACATGTATTTTGTTTTGATTTAAAAATAAATATAAGAAGATGTATATTATATACCACCACAGTCCTGCAAAATAGTGAGGAATCCACAGAATGTATTCCTAGGAGAAAACCTTTGAAGGAGTGAGGTAGTGAAAATCAAAGTGCAAAACAATGAGGTATTACTGTATTTCTTAGTAAGAAAATGTCAGCTGAGCTGGTATTCATATATCCTTGAATTCTGCAATTCTGGTTGCATGGAACCACTGTACAGCTGTATTAATCTGACCAATGCTGTATCTAAACAGAAAAAATCACCGTTAATGTAAAACTACAACAACTGTCCAGAAAACAAAGAAGCAAAAAACCCTCCTCCCTACCCTCAAACAGTTACTAAAACTGTATTAAGAAGTAATTAGAATATGCTGAATTATCATAAAGAACTATCAGGAAAAAAAAGGCATTGGAGCATTGGTTTCAGAAAAACTTCTTCCACTTACTATAAAATAATGAAACTGGTACTGTTGCTTTGTACTTACTGAGCCTTTTTTGCTCCACTTACTGTGCTCTATAATCAAAATAACAATAAATATGCTTTCCCTGAATTTCCAGGGCAAGTAGGGTCACGTTATCATTTAAATTAGTTAACAGAGGCTTGTGAAAAACCTAATAAAAAGATACATGTGCTAAAACAATAGGAGTGTGCAATTCTACTACGTATATGGCATAGGGGAATGCACATATTGTGTGTTTTCTATATGTAGTGGTAGCTACATGTTCATATGTACTCTGTTAGGACTTGGAAGTTGAATAGGGTTGGATTCTTAGAGGTGATATTTGGGGTTTGCGTTTTTTAAAGATACTTCAATGACTTTTCAATTTTAACTTTGGAAGTATGAAAGTATTATTTGAGGACTAAAGGATTATAGGAACTTGAATAATGACCGAGGTAATACAAAAATAAAAGAGGATTTGCCTTCTGAAAAATTAATATTTATTTGTGCCAAAATGGAAGACATCTAAGTCTTGCATAGACTTTAAAGTTCTGCTTGACAGGGACTGAATTAACAGTAATGTTGGATTTGTGAAGCCAAATAAAATATTTTCATCGTGACCATTTATTGAAAATTAATCTTTCTGGGACTGTATTGGAATCTGTCAGTTGGGTTCTTATGAAGGGAGCAAATCATTTCCAGGGGGCCTTTCAGTGTATTGTAGGAAAAGGTCACGTTCTTTAAGGTTTTCCCTTGTAGGGCTACATTTCCAGCTACTTTTCCTCTTACTGTTCTTTCAGACAACAATTAATGTTATTTACTATCACAGGGCATAAGAGATGCAAAGGGAACTGTAGTATTTTTACATAGAGAAGTTTTAGTTGAATTTATTGCCTGTTTGCTGTAATGAAGGACTAGTTAGCATGGCTAACTAACATTCCCTATGGGATATGCTGTGTTTCTGCAGTTCTAGCTACCAAGCTCATAATACAGAGGTAGAGCAGACAAAAGGCCTATTGATTCAGGCTTGATTTTATTCATCTTTCAAGGGAATGTTGCCTCCATATTAAGGGAGGATGAAACCTTGTTAGTTTGTGAGCATGAAGGGTTTAATTTCTGGAGATTTTAAAAGGCTGTAGGCTAATTTTTTACAGAAGTATTTCTTATTAACTTAATGCTCATGAGATTGACTCAGTACTAAGCAGTTGTAGCTGATGAAACCTATTACTATTTTGCTTTTTGATTTTTGGTAACTCTACAAGCTATTCAATAACTTCACTGAATATGAAAATTTGATGATTTTTTCAGGGGTTGTACTTGACACTAATAAATCTCAGACCTCTTGGGAAAACCTTAGTGTTGGAGAACAAGAACTGAGAATCTGGATATGGAAGTTCAAGTATTTGTATGCGTGGATTTTTGTGATGTTTGAGGCACGACAGGTTCTGTCCTTCAGTATTGTGCCGGAAAATGGCTCAGAACATTTGTGTTAATGCCTGGTGAGAGATAGGATTGGAAACAAAACTGTCTACCTGGTTTCTCTTGTAATTAGGAAGATGGAAATTGAAAGTGGATGGAATGGAGTGATACAAAAGTTGTCAGGAAAAAAAACCCCTACTTGTAACAATCCCATTAAATTAATTGCAACAATTACTTGAGCTCAGGAAGCCTTAAATTCCGAAGGTTTTCCACCAAGGCAACTTGCAACTTTATACCATGAATGAGCTTTAAGTACTTAGATGACTTGTTTTAACCAAACAGAGAGACAAAATCTGTGGAGGTCAAAGTTATTTTTTAAAGATAATGCTTGTGAGAAACAAACCCTGTTATAAATGATTTAAACTGCAAATTCAGCTGCCTAAGCTTATGAAGGAGGTTTTATTGTGTTCAAATCCATTTTGGAGAGCAGACCTGACTTTTATCTTCACAGTGTACTTCTAGCTAAGGAATTCTGTGTGCTTTGTCAGTCTTGAGGTTAAAAGGGCAAGTCTATCCTGAATTCTGTTTATGCTTTTGCAGTGTAAACTGCAAAACATTTTTCTGTTTTTAGTTGAATCTGAAATTGTGTCCACGATAATATTCAGGATGCGTCCCTGCTTACTTCTTGCTATTGATGCCTGCTGCTACTGCTGACCATGAGTTCTGGACCTGCAGTACCACAAGTGTAGGCTTATGCCACAGTAAGAGGTGTGCTTTCAGTTTATAGACATAAGATGAGCTAATTTTAATCTGTTTTTTTGAGTTTTTAGCAGCATATGAGCGAAACAGATTTTTGGAAGACTAGCTTGTACTAAATGCAGAGCTGTCATAGCAGGATTGCTGTTGATGTCCAAACTGCATTGTTTGAAGCAAGCTCAGATTTATTGTGCTGAGTTGCAGTCCCACCTCTTACAGTTGTGTCTTCACAGTTAGATGTAGATACTGTGCGTGAACAGCTTCTAGTGGGCTTCTAAGAAAGGTGAATCTGTTGGGAACTCTGGACTTGCTTAGCTGCTCATTCGCTTATGAGATGAAAGAATTCAAATTTGACATGGTTTTTTGCTGCTTCCATTAAAGGGAAAGGCATCTGCTAATTCCTTTTTTTGTTTTAGAGCAACAACATTTTACTAAGGACTTTATCAGTTAGAACAAAAATAATTGAAATAAGCTAGTAAGATGTGTTGATTGATGAGAACAAACCCAAGCAGAAACCTGTATTCTCCTGATAAAACTCCCTATTAATTGTGCTTCCCTTGCCACAGCTGTATTTCAGGGCTGGGGGATATAGTAGACAAAGATGAATTAGATTTCTTGAGTCTTAATGTACAGTACATCCCCACTGTGTTGCGGAAAAAAGTGGGGCTGGGCAGGGCGTGTCAGCAGGACATGCTCACTTCACTGCCATAGCTGAACCCAGCCTGCATCGTTTGGGGCCGGGATGCGACAGGCATGAGCATGGGGGTTGGGGGGGGCAGCGACGTGGGGTTTGTACTGCTGGTGGGGCCATCTCAGCACGCGCGGTTGCAGCAGCCCAGCCCCAGCGGCAACTGTGGAAGCGTCAGCGTGGCCGAAGAGAAGTCTAGGGATTCTCGGAGGGGGATGTTTCCCCAGGTAGACAGGGCATAGAAACGCTTCCCTTTCATCCCCTGTGCTTCGAGTGCCTGTGGGGAGGAGTTGAAGAGGCTCGGAGTGCTCCTGATTGGCTGAGGGTGGAAGGATGGGTGTGGCCTGCATGCATATTAATGACCTCTGTGTATTTGCGAGTTTGACATTCTGCGAGACCTCTGACATGACCCGTTTCTTGCAAATGAGGGGATACAACTCTATTACTCTGGTAGCCTTAGTGGGATTAAAGTTGTGTTCAGGACAACTGCTCCTTTTTCAAACTCAGACAATCCATTCTGATTATGTATGCAGGTGTGTGAATATAGTGTATACATTTACATGTACACAGAAAACCTACCTTTGTGGGCTTTAGGTGTAGAATTTTCTAGGTATTAATAATCACAGTACCTGTCTACCTAGCAAATTACAGATTTGACCACAGAAGCTGAATTTCTAGTTCAAACATCATGGCAGAATTTGGTTTTACACTTGCAGGAATTCGTGCATCTTTATTGGCTACAATTAGAACTGTTGGTGCTGAGAACATTTGAACATTAGTTTATCAAATGGAAGCATGAAAATTAGGGCAAGCTATGAGCAGTTCACATACATACTTGGGACTCAAGGAATTAAGGATTTCCAGTATAGTCTTTGATAAAAGGTTTTTCCAAGGATCTGCTCATGTGTAAGAGATGATGTATTTATAATTTTAAATAATGTGTTAAAGGTTTCATATCCATAGTCCATGTTTACATTTTTTTCATGGGAAAGCTTAATTTTCTGAGACTTTTCACAGGGTGTAAAAATATTTGAAATGTATCGATGTTTTCATTTTTATAAAATGTACTGTTTTATGTGTACAGAGTTGATAGGTGAGAAGGTTGTGTTCAGTCTTTTAATTTCCATTTTAATATATGAGAGGCTGAAGGAGCTGGGTCTGTTTAGCCTAGAAAAGAGGAGGCTCAGGGCTGACCTTGTCACTGTCTATAACTATCTAAAAGGAGGTTATAGTCAGGCAGGGGTTGGTCTTTTCTCCCTGGCCTCTGGAGACAGGATGAGAGGTCATAGTCTTACGCTTCAGCAGGGGAGGTTTAGACTTGATATTAGGAAAAGGTTTTTTACTGAAAGAGTGATCCAGATTTGTAACAGGTTGCCCACAGGGGTGGTTGAGTCGCCATCCCTGGAGGTGTTCAAGGGGAGGCTGGATGAGGTGCTGAGTGATATGATCTAGATGTAGATGCTAGGTTAGCTGGGCTATAGGTTGGACTAGATGATCTCTGAGGTCCTTTCCAGCCTTATCTATACTGTGAATACTGTAAATATCACCATGCAGTAACCAGGAATATACATATTTTTAAAATGTCATTACTCTGTTTTTTTAAGAAGTCTGCAGTAACTACATGGAATGAACTCTGCCCTAGTTCCTCTGCCTCCTCAGGACAGTTTTGCTCTTTTCTTTGCCCTGACAGTATAGAACGTAGTATCTTGAAAAGTAACTTTTTTCCTCATTCTATTTAGAGCAGTGTAGTGATAATTTTCTGAGTTTGTTGAATTTGATGGTTTATTTGTAAAGTGAAGTGTTATTTATAATAAAATATACAGAAGTACACTACACCTCAGTATGGGGAAACACAATTTTTTAATAGACAAATTGAATGATTTTTGTATGAAGCTGAAGAGTGTCAAATACAGCATGGTGTTCCAAGCAAGAAAAAAGTTCTTATTTCAGAGAACGTTGGTCTTCTTTGATATACATAAAGTTCCCTTGTGAAAACTCATTCAAGAGAGTTTCTTCATCTTACTGTAAAGATGAGCTGTCAATATCTGTGTCAAACTCTGGTTTCTGAACAAGCAAAAAGAATATTAAATAGTTCTGTCAGCACTCAACCCCACTGAGGCAAAATGCATCTTTACAAATAGATAAGTGCTGACTAAACGAATTCATTATATCTGAAGCAACTGTATGTTGGACTTCACCAAACACATTTGAAAGAAATTGTTTTTCCATTTCTGGTTGTGTTACAGATGTGGTGGAAATCCAGACTTTGCTATGTAGGAATATTTGTGAAGAGAAGTACCTCCTTGCACACACAGTTATTTAAATTAACAGAACTGTGTGCTATTACGCAGCAACTGCAAAATGACTGTGACATTAGAACTAGTCAACATGGATTTGGGAGAAGCGGGTCTTGCCTGACCAACCTGATCTACTTTTATGAACTGGTGACTCACCTGGCTGACAAAAGAAAGGCCGTGGATGTTGTGCACTTGGATCTTAGCAAAGCCTTTGAGACGGTTTCCCATAATAAACTTCAGGAGAAACTCTTAGAGCATGGATGGGATAGAAGCATTTTATGCTGGGTTAGGAATTGGTTGGATGGACGAGCTCAGAGAGTGTTGGTGAATGGTGCCACATCCAGCTGGCAGCCAGTCACTAGTGGAGTCCCACAGGGATCGGTGTTAGGATCGGCACTATTCAACATCTTGATTGATGATGTGGATGAGGGAATTGAGTCCATCCTCAGCAAGTTTGCAGATGATACCAAGCTGGGGGCAAACGTTGAA
>WEKX01004789.1:137267-147625 GCA_013390025.1 Pitta sordida
ACACTTGTGGGCCTGATCCTTGGGTGGGCGTTCGCTTGGGTATTGGTCTGGAGGATCCTGTGGGTCCCTTCCAACTCAGAATAACCTGTGAACCTGTGAACTGGTTATTATGAAAAGTAAAAATTGACTGGAGAAAGAGTACTTTTATAGGAGAGCTTTTAAAAACAAGACGCTTAATGATGTAAATAAGGATTTCTTTCTTTTTGAGGTCTGTTGCTGGTCATGACGCACACAGTTGGAGTATAATCAGGCTAGAACTTAAACCAATTTGGTTGCTTTACATAATGTTTATTTGCGACTGTTCCCAATGATACATTAACAGCAACAACTAGAAACTTATTTTAGAGAAAGCTCTAGCAAACATATGTGAATTTAGCTTGAAGTGGACTAAGATGTCGAAGTGTTCCAGGCAGTTTTAACCTCAGCCATAAATTTCGTTTGCAGTGCTTTGCAATTACCCATTGAAAATTACCAATGTTGAGAACTGCTGGTCACTGCTTAGGCATTTTCTCTGTCATTCCCAGGAAAGATGTCTAGAGACCGGGCTCTCAGGAAGCAGCAGCAACTGAACAATTTGGTAGCAGCAGTGACAAAGCTTGCGAAGCCTGGAGATGTGATTGTGGATTTTTGCAGTGGAGGGGTAATGTATATTTCTGTTCATGTGGTGCCATTTCTTTCAGCTTTCGTCTTTGCAGTTCTAGGTCATTCCTACCACAAAGCGAAGCAGAAGTAAGAATGCTGAAATTTTACCTGCTTGCTAAGGGTCTGTCAGTCATTAGGGGATGCTTATCATGTAGTGAGTGAACAACAAGGAACCCTGAAAAGTGATTCAGATTATGTTGTTTGTTTTCACAGGGCCATGTTGGAATTGTTCTTGCTCATATGATGCCATCATGTCAGGTAACTTCTCAGTGAGAAATACATACAGTACAAGCTTTTGATCGCTGATAAACATCTTAAAAAGATGTGCACGCAGGGAGGACACATATGAAGTCACAGCTGTCTCAGCAGAGGACTTCAGCTTGGAACATGTAGGTTTTTAGCATAACCCCCAGAAGTCCATGATGCTTTCCCAAGAAGACAAAAGTTCTAGGAAAATACAAAATATTTGAAAGCTGATTAATATTATTAAGTATTAAATCCTTTCGATTGTTATTGGGTTTCCAGCTAACAATTATTAGCCACAAGTAATTCAAAAGTTTTTCTCAACTACGCTACAAAGTTTTTTGGTTGATAATGTTGTACTTTGATTTCTCAGTACATATTATTTTGCTTTAATTTATCCTATGTATGAAATCTAGGTGGTCCTCATAGAAAATAAGGAGTTGTCTCTGATCCGTGCTAAAGAGAGAAGTGATGAACTAGGTTTAAACAACATTTGGTTCATCCAAGCAAATTTGGACTATTTTAATGGAACTTTTAACATTGGGGTAAGTGATTATAACTTTTCCACTTCAAAACTTTAGTGTCTGACTCATTATCCTTAGAATAACCAAAATACCTGAGAGAGGAAAATTCTCTATGTCCTTACAGACCCTGAAAGTAAAAGAGATGAATGTTCTCTCCAGAATTCTGCAGCCCTAGTGCAGAATAAGGCATAAATAGTATTTTGTAAGTCTGTAAATATTCGTGTCTTCTAGTTTTTTATTCTGTCCGTGCAAGACTGGCTGTTATTTAAATCGTCCATCTAAGGGCCTGGTTTGGCTGTAACTGAGGACATTTAATGCTGAAGGTTTATGGCACATGAACAGTGCTATTTGGTTGTATATTTAATAAAGGAAAAGAGATACAGTGCAGGAGAGAATAAATGGTTTTAGTCCAGACCTTCCAAGTGTAAATTTCCAATTCTGTAGCTTTGGTTTTTATGCTACATTGTCATATAAATCTCAGTGGATGAACTAGAAATCTATTTCAAAATATTGGGATCTTGTGAACAATTTACTGAATTGTGTGTGTGAAGTGTTTAATAGTTTTGCTGTGAAATGAGTCTCCAAATTTGTGATCATCGAAATTCCTGTCTTAATATGTGGGGATTCATTTTAAAGGTTAATACTGCATTAAATATCTCTGTGGAATTTTGATTTAATAAACAAGTGTTATCCTCTCTCTTCCAACTTTTGTGACAAGGAAAATATTGAAGTATATGTCAGAAGAATTCACTTGGAAATTCTTCGTTTTCAGGCCTGTGATTTCAGTTTCTTTGACTGTCTATTCAACAGAAAAATCTGGAGCCTTCCCTTTTTGGGAGACCTGTATCAATGTCATCTTCAAAATTAGCTTTCATCGTACCATCATTTACTCTTCAGGATCAGCTCATTAACTTTCCTTGGCAACCAAATTTAAGAAGGGAACTGCTTAGTTTGCTGACCTATGTTTGAACATAAAAATATAAAGTTTAGCTGATTTTGTCTTATTATATCATAAACACTGGTCTGAGACAAAAATGGCAATAGAATACCATAATCATGGATAAATATGAAGTTTATCAATGTGCCATTTTTAAATCTCTCTTCTGAGACTTGCAAAGCATGATTCATTGCATGATTCACCGTTTTCAGTAAATCAATAAAATGTCAATATGAGGAAGGATATAATGACAAATTCACCAGTTATGGTACCTGAAATTTAAAGAGGTATAGAAAAATGAATGTGACAGGAGTCATCGCCTCTGATTTTGGTATTAATTTAAGATACATTTATATGCATTTTCATTACCTTTACATCACATCTATGCTATTTAGCTATTTTTTCATCTGTCAAGAGTTAAAAAACCCCTGTGTCAACCACTTCTCTTTTTCTTTGCACAAAATTTCTGTCCTTATGAATTCTTGGGGCAATAATGGTCAAGGTTTTGAAACAATATGTTTTGAGTGCCGAATGTACTGGTACATTGTACTATGACGTTGTAGTACAACCACCTATCACAATAAATCATTTCAATCTAAAAGTGCAAGCTTCCAAATACTTGCATGCAGTTCTCATTTACATGCCAACACCCAGAGGAGTCTTAGTTGGTTTTAATATTTCCGTGGTATTCACAGTGTGTCAGCTAATTTGTGAGAACAAATTCAAAAGTTTAACGTTTGATTGGAGAGGGGGATATTTTTGAGTGTGTTGAGTTTCTTATTTTTAAGATCACTACAGTAATGCTGAGGTTTCAGGTAACATTCTTTACCCTGATTTTTCTGCATGCACTGGACTGTTCTGAGGACTTGCAGCACCAGAGGACTAATACAGGGCAATGGTCTTGCACTGCATTAGCTCTGTTACTGTCTTCAGGGGCCACTTTGTTTTCCTGTGTCTACAGATGTTTGGATTTGTGGACCAAATATCTGCATATCTGCATCAGTCTTCACATTTTATTTTGTTTCAGATAGTAAGGTTAACATATAGGATATCCTGAGAAAACTTTGTTGTTAACCTTGTGATTTTTTTCATAGCTGAATTGGTTCTGAGAAACACAAAGAAGAACTTGGTGTATCAGGTCGTACAGACTCAGCAAAGCTTCTGGTTTTATCTGCTGCTGGTTTAAGGTCTCTTTTTCTAATGTGCAAGCAAAGTAGAGGTCTATGTTTTCTGCCTGGATAGATGAAGTAATTATAATTACATTCCATGATAATCTGATAGCTGTGTTATTAAGAATATTTCTGATGTTAAACTAGTTTTATTTTTGTTTTTAAATCCATATGAGCAGAAAATTCATTGTGAAATTACTTTCTGGTTAATTTTTTAATGTTCTGCTTGAGACAGAAATATTTGTTTCCATCTGTATGCAGTTACAGTTCAGTTGATGATTAATGGTCTGCTCAGCTGAACTTACAGCAAGCAGACTGTAGACAAAAAAGACTTCGTTTTAATCTATATCTGAGAGCAAAGTTTTTATCTTCCAGTTGCTCTACCTTGAAAAACAACTTTGAACCCTGAAATCTGAGCTGTGCAGTTTTAAACCTTTTTTTTTCGAATTTCCCTAAATTTACACTGAACAGAAAGCCAAGAAAACAATATAATTTTAACAATCCACATTAAAAAACTAAAAATGTGTATCAAAAACATTCTTAGTTTAACAAAAAGATAGAGCAGTATGTATGCACCAGGCCTACTCTTTGAGGTACAGAGTGTGTGGAAGGAGGCAGAGAAAGCAATGTCTCCATTTCACGTGGCCTGTTTGGCATCACAGGTATAGATAGGAGAGAGCTGCTTGCCTTGCCTTGCAGTGTATTGAGTACTGCAGTAGCTTGCCCACACACATGTAAGTGCTCACAGGTAGTTTTGATGAAGTGTTATTCTGGTTTCAATTTGCAAGCCCATCACTAAGAAAAAGAAAGAAAAGAATAAATAGAAGCAGGAAAAAAAAAAAGAAAAAGAGGGCTAATTGTATTTGATGTTTCCCCCCAGCTCTGTTGTTTGTTTTCTAAAGTTTCCACTCAACACTTTTAAATCTAATGATCTAAAATTAGGTGTAATTTTCTCCTTTAAATGTGACCGTCAGGTATATCTGTTACTTCTCTTACTGATAAGTTGAAATCAGGTTTTGAAATGTATCTTTGTATTACGAAGTTCTTTTTGCTTGACAAAAACTTTGGACTAATCACCACAAGTAGTTTTTCTGTTACTCTTTTTTGAGCTTTGCTTTCAATTTATTTGATATCACAATGCAGTACACCTGCCTTCTGAGTATTTTTGGTGAGTGATGAGTTGTGAATGTAAAGGGTAATAAACCAAAGAGTGAATTAAGTTGGGAACACGGGGTAATACACAGGGGATGATAGACTAAAAATTGCCAGCAGGAGGTTGGAAGTGAGCTAAGAGGATTAAGCTTTAACTACACCGATCAGCAAGGAATGTGCACCCATAGACCACCGATTGTCAGCAGAATGTTGGAGATGTACTGATATCAACCATAACCCAGGTGGGAACTGGGATTCATATGTAATTCACCTGTTGAATATTGTATGACTCACCTACTGAATATTGTATAACTCTGTAGCATATAAGGCACTGCCAAAACCAGTAAGGTAAGCAAGATTTTGGAGGATTTATCCCGCTTGCTTCCAGCACTGCTAATAAACATACCTATCTCATAACTCTTATGGGCTATGGGTTTTTTTCCGCAAGTCAGTGACCCTTTTCCAGTGTTTACACTTCCCTTGTTTATGGAGTAGACCATAAATTTTTATCCATATGAAATACGAAGGAGAGGAAAGAAAAACTGAGAAATTAGGGATCAGACTTTTGGCATAACATCTTTCATTGCAAAGAACTTCATCGTGTATTTAAGTAACTCAGTCAACCAAAAAAAATGCTGGAACAGGATGGTATTTAGAATGTTGCTGTAAGGAATTTCTTGTTTCCTTGGTTTTGTTTTTACTGCTGCAGGTGGCTCTGCACGCCTGTGGTGTGGCCACAGACATGGTGATTGAGCACTGTATCAGGGCAAGGGCAGCCTTTGTCATCTCCCCGTGCTGTTACGGCTTCATCCAAAACACGGTCAAGTTCAAATATCCACGAAGGTAAACTAAAGTTAACAAGATAAGCCTTAAAATATCAGCGTAATGAAAGAATAAAATACTAAAAGAGTACAGAACTAATCAATTGAGGATCATTGTGAGTTTTTAGGCTAAGCTGGTTCACACTTACAGTGAAACCATTTCCTCCTTTTGTCTTTGCCAACCCATTCTGAAAGGGAGACAGATTAGTAATTCCTGAATTTTTTTTTCTGGATTTATTTACTCATAGTTCATAAGACTTTATGGAGTCAGCATAGTAGATAAAGTATGTAATATTCAGACCTCTTGCCTTTAAATCACAAGGTTAATATTAAACTCATGAAAATTACTGTAAGAAGGGGAATTGACATTTTAATGTTGCAGAAAGATGTAAGCAATCATCTTAAAGAAGTGTATCTGGTTTATACCACAGTTTACTGCTTGTGAAACTCCTCTGATTTATTCCCAAGTAGACAAGCTCTCCTGTATTTCAGTTCGTATTTTTAGTACTTTTTTCAATGGACTGTGTATGTATTTTGTCTTCAATTCTGCCATGTGGGAGATACTTACATATCTTATGCTTAAGAATTTTAATGCCTTTGATATAAATAAAATGTAAAAGGTGAGCATAAAGTGGCAGAAGAGACTAACAGCCTTCTGAGTCAGAACTAGAGGGGGGAAGAGAGTTGTGTTTTGGTTGGCTTTTTCCAATGAACATAAAACTGAGCTTTGCATTTTGGATGTCCAAGATGAATCAGATTTAATTCTACTAGAAATTGACTGAAGTATGTATTTGCTGAAATAAGAAACTGGAACATGCAGTCTAGAAAGGAATCAACAAATCGAAAAAAATCCTATGCATAAATATTAAATATTTGTCATTTTTTTCTGTAATATCCTTGTGTCCTGGCACAGAAATGTGTGAGGAGTAAATATTTTAAATTTGTCAGTTTGATAAACTTTGGATTTAACAGTGTTTTCTTAGTCTTGGATCTCTTTATATGTCCATTTTTGTTTTCTCTTGTGACACAATAAAACAAGTAAGTGTTTTAAGGAAGAGGCAATAAAATTTTAAGCCTTCTAAAATCAGCAGGCGTATAGCTTTTCTTAGTTGACTTGCTTTAAAATTGACTCTAGAGTGTTTAACTTTTGACCAGTTACATTTTCAGAACTATTAGGACTGGAAATGCTCTCTGTGTTAGAAAATTTCTGTTGCTGTAGATGCTGTAAGAATGTAAATTCAGGATTTGTGTTTGTGAAAATTTTGAATCTAATATCCTAAACCTCTGTAGAAAATTATCAACTCTAGCTCAAGCTACATTTTAGGGTTTGCTTTTTCTTTTTTTATCTTACATGATCATAAAACGTAATAATATGCTGATATCCCCATAGTGCCTGTGTTATATATTCAATTGCTTTGTAGAGGCCCCTTACTTTTGTGATACAAGCAGAATATATGCATATCCAGAGTATTATTAAGGATATATGAAGTGTTTATGTGACAGTGAGGAAAGAACAGGATATTTTTATGAATAATATAATAGGAAAAAAAAGAAACCATCAAGTACACTTTTTCCAGTGAACTGGAACTGTAACGGGGTTTGGTATTTTTGAAAGCCTTTCTGTAGGATACCGATATTGCTACTTTGTTTAAAATGTGTTCCAGTATGTAATGATTGCGCCTATTTTCCACCTCTGCTGTTTTTAGATGTTAATTAAATTGGTCTATTTGTTTTTTTTCAGTCATCAGTTCAAAGAAATTTTGTCATACAAGGTATGTAAAATGGCAGGGGGAGAGGATTATATGCAGTTTCCTGTGTTTCCCAAATAAAGTATAAGTGGTTATCTTTTATTTGCAAGGAGGGGCATGTGTTATGTGAAATGTTCATTAGTAGTGCAGATGTCATTGTATTTTCTCTCCACCATGCATTTTTAAGGCTTTTTCCTTCAATAAAAATGAAACAGTTTCTCCACCAAAACCCCCTCATTTTATGGTAATACATAACAAGCCATTTCTAAGGTACTTCAGCATGTATCAGTTAACAATTACAAGATGCCAATTTATTTAGGTCTTAAATTATACTGTTATTTTCTAAAATATATTAGATTTTTCCCTCTAATTTATGTCTATAAGATTGGACAAGTTGAGTAGGAAAAGCTTATACCGATCAATAAGAATTTTATGCAGTATTGTTTTTAAAATGTTGTTCAAATTATTTTAAAAGTATTCAAGTGTGTTATGACTTTTAAGCAAGGGTCTCTGGAGATACTTGGAAATGTGGGAGAAAGAATCAATGAAGCACAGAGATGTGACAGAGTGAAGATAACAGGGGAGTGAAAAAAGACTAGAGCAGAGATGTGGACAGCAGAAAACTGATACTGGTTTGTCAAGCTTTGTCATGTGCAGTTAAACTGGCTAGTGGTGAGCAACTAGAAATCTGAAGGTTAGATGCATTAATGTGACACTGAGAGAAGATGTTTCCTTTTGAGAGAAGCAAGGTTACAGAGAAACTTTACAAAATTTATATATTAAACCCTAGACAGGGGTCTTGGTGTTTACAGTACACAAATGAATTTTGGAGATGCAGAATAATTGTTTGTAACAGAAATATAGAAGCAAAGGAAGGTATTTCTAATATCCAAATGTTTTGGGGACAGTGAACACTACAAAGATGCCGTATATGGCAAGAAAATGGAGAATATTTTTTTATAACTCAAGTAAGAGGGAGTTTTAAAAATTCAGAAAATGTCCATCCGTCTTATAAGGGAAATTCAGTTATCTGGTAACACACTAATTTTACCTTCATGACAGTCTCGTTTATTAAATTCATTTTACTAATTTATCTGGAAATAAAAGCCCACAGATTGAGATGACAAAAGCTACACAGTGGATTCGGACCCGTCATTATTTTTCCCCTCTATTAACATTTCTTTCACTGCATTTTTATGTTTCTAATACATAATCACAAAGCGCTCAGGTTTCAGTTCAGAAAAAAATTATTTACTAACATTCTTAAAAGGAAACCTGTTGACAGTACAGAGGAAGATGGTGACAATTATAAAGTCAGAGATGCCTAGATTTAGGATAGGCTGTATAACCTCATTACAACTCTGAGGTTTTTTCTTAATCTGTTAATCCGTGGAGATTTAAATCACAGACTTTGTCAACACCATAGAACATTTTATTATTTGTGTTGCAGCAGGGCACAGGAGTCAAAGACACGGCTAAAATAAATTCCTGCTCTTAATAACATAAGAGTCTATACAAACGGTCTAGGCTAGTTGGTGCCTCAAATAATCCTAGTTATAAATAACTTCTGTTATGCAGCTAGCTGTATCCATTTTTGTATTTCATATTAATAAATTGTTACAGGTTATTGGCTAGCAGCCAGAGTTGCCATGTGTTAGCCAGACATTGCCTGTGTCACCCCCTCTAGTTTCCATTTTAAATTAATTTCTCTTATCTCTTATTTTAGTGAGATCTAAAAAGACATCCAGAAGTCTGGCATTTCCAAAACTTTTTTGATGAGAACATTATGCTGTGATTCATTAATTTATAGTTGCAAAGAATAAAGTAGCTGTATATTTCTACCATGATACATTTTGAGACTATTTCTCAAGACACAAGGAGAATTAGAAAGTAGAACTGTATAACTTTGCAAATACAGCTTTGGAAATTTGATAGGAATTGAAGGTGTGGGTGTTCTAGTAAGCAAGTTAACTGTTTAAGCACATGCAAAGTTTGGGCAGTTTATAATCTTCATTATTTCAGAAATACTTTTCTTCTTATTTCTGCCAACAGGGAATGTGAAAATTTAATGTCTGTGTCATGGGGAAACAATGTAGTCATAACAGGCTCTAGTTTATCTTTTTGGATCACCTCTGTATGTAGTCAAGGTACTGGAGTCAATCCAGATTTTCAAGTTAAGTGACAGAGTTTACCTTGGCTCTGGTTTGGTCCGATCCAAAGAGCTGGAAACTTGGTGTTGGAAAAGCTAAGTCATATTGGGTGAGGAGTTGTGTGCCAACATGGGTCTTCTCCCTCCTCTAAATCCCTCTTTTTCTCCCCAAGCTGCCTATCACTGCTATTTCTTCCCTAGCAGTGGCCACATTGCTAGTGGCTCTCCTTCTCCTTCATTCTCCAGGAGTCATGTCTGGGTTTAACATTCTCAGCACTTTTGTACTACAAATGAAACTGGCTGGGCATAACGTGTTTAAATCCTAAATGTGTTTTAACATGTTCTCATTCTGCTTCCATGTTCTTTATGAAGCTGTGGGCTGGAAATTTTCATGTCGGTGAGCTGTGCTAGGGAACAAATATCCTTGCCTCAAGATATTGTACATTTATTTGAGTAATAGTTGAGTATCAAGTGATAATAATATTTTATTTTATAATATGTGAGAAAATGTTTTGCGATCAGGTGTCTATTCAATTTATGAATTGGATGGAGTATACTGTGCGGCGAGGTACCATCTTGATTTAATATGAAATTTTTATGTGGAATAAAGACTTTTGGATATTTACATCCCACTAATAAAAAGCTGGAGTAGATATCCTTACTTCAGAATACTGAAAGAACTTGAAGTATCCTTAGGTGAAGTTGTTCTCTCCAGATAGTACGTGAACCAAATCTTTAAAATCGTAATTTTTAGCAGGCAGATAGTAAAAATAAAATTTAAAAAAATAAAAAGTTTTCGATGCAAGACACATGTCGTTTTTTCTGAAATATAGCTCTGGAAGCATTGCTTAGGAGAGTACTTTCTGTTGGTGACCATTCTAAAATGGTTCTGATCTACACTGTCCCGTACTTAATATTGCAGCTGTCCCAACAGCTGTTGTCAGAGCATTCATTTCATTGCTACACCTGCAAA
>WEKX01004789.1:154951-165451 GCA_013390025.1 Pitta sordida
CAAATTACAGACCGCGACTATGCGGAGGATCACTGTATTTTGTATCTGCTTCCCCAGGTAGAAATAGGCTTCACAGGAGGAAAGGTTTAGAGGAGCAAGGGAGAAAACCTCTGAAAGTAACTCTGTGTTTGTATGCCTTATGGCATTCCATTTTTCTTGGGTGAACCGAACTATAGAAAATGTGTTTATGACATTTTTGGTTTTTTCCACACAGATTGGGAGCATTTCACACTATCCATCATCTTCATGGTTTACTGGATTAGTGAGACTTCATTCCATTTGTCAGTACTGCTTGTTGCTATTGGCGTCAATGCGTTCTGGTTTCTTTTCTTCACAGAGCAGAATCTTCCTTATGTATAAGAATGTTGTTATGTTACTATGAATAATAAAGATGAAGTGTTGTTTATTGAAAATTGAAGAGAAGCAGATGAAAAAAAGCATGAAAAGCAGAAGATATTTGCAACAACTGATAATACCTAATATACCACAGATTAAATTGCTACTCTGTGCCATGTACTTTTCTCTAGAAATGTGAACTCAATTATATTAATTTTTAGGTATGTTACTCTGTTCTGTGTTTCTGTATGCATAAATGGTATGGAATTAACAGAGCCTAGAATTCCCTAGGCAAGGTGACTAGACAGTGTGGTCCTGGTAGGTGAACAACTGTTGTTCTAGCAGCTTGTTATGCAAGGAGCTATCTTGATGTCCAAGGCGCCTACCTAAATACTATTTGTGATTCTTATGTGTCTGGCCCCACAGGGACCACTTGAACAAAAGGATGAACAAAATGTTGTCCTAGCATAGTGTCCTGGTTTAGGTTTTTTGCTGCTCTGGCAGCGAGGGGGTTAACAGCTCAGCTCTTGCCTGGCACTCAGTCACTGCCCTGGCATTCAAGGTTATAGAGATAGGAATGCCTCTGTGAATAATCATATTTGGGAGTGAAGAAAAAAAACCCTCAGTAGTAAGATGTAGTGTGCCAGAACAGAACTCGTGTGGAGAAGCTGAAAACTATGAAGGCCCATCCAGGCCTACTAGAGAGGGGGTAGGAATGTTCTTCCAGGCATCCTGCTGCTGCTCATGAATTGGACCGACCATGGTGTAAACCTATGGACTACAGAGAGAGGAACCAGTGATGCAGAATCCATCTAAGCCACGACTGAAGATGGAGACAAAGCTGAGAAAAAAGCTGCAGATCTTTTTCAGAGCCCATAAACACAAGCCTGGAGCTGAGAGCTCAGCAGAGATCCTTTGGGCAGACGTTTTGTGCATTGTGGTAGNATAATTTTCAATCATTTCGACGGTGTTTTATGTTACCCTTGTACCTTGTAATGCTGGAAAAAGGAAGCTTATAACAGGAAACAGATGACCAAACTGAACTGAACTCCTCTGTGTGTTAGTCATCAGTGCATGCATGTATCTTTAATTTTGTTTTTTCATTTTTTGTCTTTTTTGTGTTATTTATTTTCTTCCTTAGTCCTATTCCCATATTTAGGCAGGGAAAGTAATAAGGGATATTCTTCACAGATAAATTACATGACCTGTCAGAATTACTCAGTGATCATTCTTAGGAAGGCACATACAAAACGATTTATTCCTAGGGCAGCCATAAATTTTAGAATGATGTTTTCTGTTTCTCATTATTGCCTGTATTCACCAGGTAGTTCAAAGTCAATGACAATAAGTAGAAATGTTTTTTAAAACAGCTGTGTTCCTAGGTGACATGATATGCCAGGTATTCTCAAGGGAAAGAACTATTAAAACGCCCTTTATGGTCAAGCAAGTTTGAGGTTTAAGTAACCTGCAATGAAATGGTACACAACCGACTTTATAATTGGTTTAAATAGGTATTAGTTTGGCTAGACACTATCAACTGAGCCATTTTCTTGAAAATTTTGATTTAGTGTTAGCAATTTACCCTTTCAATTAATATAGATACAGACAAGTATTGAGCTAGAAAAGCATTGATTAGCAAAATGTGGCTGAATGGTTGAGGCTGGTTTCAGTCTTAGTGCTTAGTTGTCAGTGCAAAGAAAATTACATTTTCTTCTAAGCCAAATATTACTTTCAGTGTTTTTGCCTGGGAGCATTTGCCTGTCATAACAAATTCCTGATATACAATCTCAGGCTGAGTTCCTGTGATTTTATTACCATTCTTTGTTAACAAAAGGAAAACATAGGTATTATACATTTACCTCTTTATATGTCTAGTGTTACTTACATGCCTCTAATAAAATGGAGAAAACCTTTGAACTTTCCATGCTCAGACTTGCACTTAAACTACCTGGCTATCATGGCTTCAGTTTAGAAGCTTGTGCTTAGCAAGTTTCAACTCAGTACATTATCAATAAAAGAAATTAAATTTTCTAAGTTAATGCAAACAGTAAAACTGAAACCAAATTAATTTTCTCTTTGCTTGTAGCTTTTATTTAATAAAAAATTAAATGAGTAATGAAGTGTTCTGTTCTGCAGTCTTCTCATCAAAGTGAATTTAAGAGAATACCTGAATTTTCAAAATAGGTAAAGGTGTTGAGGATACAGAATCACAGAATTAGTAAGGTTGGGAAAACCCACAGAGATCATTGAGTCCAACCTGTTACCTTACCTGTTGTCATCCTGCTACCAACACACCATCCTACCAATAACACACTATCCTATTATCTAGGTCATACTGCTAAGTGCATCATCCAACCTATTCTTAAGCATCTCTAGGGACGGTCATTCTGTGATTTTTTTTCCAAGTTCAAGGAAAAAAGATCTTTCACTACTCTTTCAAATCACACCTGTGCCTTGCAATAGTATCTGTCTTTCTGTGCCTCAGAGACAGCTGCGATATTGTCAGATCATCTGGTGCAGTTCAGGGTTTGATCCCTGGGTGGGCGTTCGCTTGCGAGTTGGACTAGATGATCCTATGGGTCCCTTCCAACTCAGAATAACCTGTGAACCTGTGAAGGATGCACAAGTAGGGGAATACCCACCCACTTGCCTGATGGGTAAGAGGAGGTAGAACTTGGCAGGAGAAGGGTTTTACATTTTACTTCTCATTGTTAAGCTCTGATTCTGTTAGTGGTAAATTTATTTAATATCCCCACTTGGAGTCTGTTTTGCCCATGACGGCGATTGGTAAGGGATCTCTCATGGTCCTTATCTCAGCCCAGGAACGCTTTGTTACATTTTCTCTCTCCTGTCCCTTTGCAGAGGTGAGTGAGAGAGTGGCTTTAGTGTGTACCTGGCATCCAGCCAGGATCCAACCACTACAGGAGTGCAACCCTGTTCCTGTGCTGAGTCCTGTGGGGAGCCAGGTGTCTCATGCCCCTCCATCAATAACCTGCCACATGTCCCTGGCAGCCCGTGAGGGTGATCCAGCCCTCTTTCACTTGGGTCCCCTGGTAGTGAAACCTGCTTATCAGCAGGAGCCCAGTGGGCAACCACAGCCGTGGTGATGGGACTGAAGGACTGGGCCAATCGCTGAACATCTGCCACCTCGTGGAGTCCAGTTGTTTGTCTCCCTACAGCTCAAAATCATTTTGATTGTTACAGAGAGAGAATCAAGGAGAGAGAAGCAGCACCTTTTATATTTTACCTTTTCTTTTAGGAACTTAATGAACTTCTTCCTTCCTGAAATGGAAAGACAGCGAGTGTTTCAGAGGTCTTACACCTTGCTTCAAAGCTGGCCTGCATGTGAAGGGATAAAATAGGTGTATGGCCTTTACAGCTTCACTGGGATGTGCAGAGAAGGGGCAGAAAGATTCTTTCCCTCCCACCACTGAGAGATTAATATTTTCAATAACAGTTTAATTAAAAAATCCCGGGCCTTACCAAAAAGGTTGCCCAGCCTCCTGCTGTGAGGTCCAGTGACAGACTGGCTAGAAGGCAAACTGAATTTTAATTTCACTTTTTTTGCTGTGTCACTTTTCATAGCAGAGCAGGGCCTTGGGAAGAAGATGTTGTCCCTGGGAGCAGAGCAAACCTCCTAACCCTGCAGTGAAATGCTGACAGAGGGATAACTGAACCCCTGAACACATCAAGAGTTCAGAGACTTGAAATAAAGATCTAAAAAAATCTTTTGATTTAATTTCAATTTAATTTACTAAACCCTCTTTACTAGGGTTAAAGTTTGAATAGTCTTGTAAGAGTTTTCAGCAACAAACTAATAAACATGGAGGAGAAATGGGAAGATTGAAATTTCTCTCTTTGGGGAGTGTTTGGTATTTCTTTAGCCATGGAAACGTTACAGTGTTGCTCAGGCTGAAGGTGGAGAGAGGTGAATATCTCCCTTTGCTCTGGCCTCATGTGACCCCACCTGGATGCTATGTCCAGCCCTGGGCCCAGCACAATCAGGATGTGCCTGTCGGAGAGGGACTGGAGAAGGCCATGGAGATGCTCAGAGGGCTGGATCACCTCTCTACAGCCATGCTGGGAAAGACGAGGCTGTCCAGCCTGGAGAGAAATCAGAGCTTTGTAGCAGTGTGCTACCTAAAGGAATTGAAGGGATTGGTCACTGTAGCTTCCCTGACATTCTAAGAGGCCTGGAGAGGGTGACCTCCATGTCATTCCCTGTGTTGTCCTCCTTGCTGTAAGATTTACCTCTCTGAAATGATTGGGGAACCTCCCCAGGGTTAACAGCATTTCAAAGACAATAAACTGGAGACTCCTGACGAGGCCAGCCAGCTCTCCTGGTACTCTCAGATAGGTCCTATCTACTCCTATGGACTTGTATTAGTTAATGAACTGCAACCAAGTGAGGGATACAGGTTGTGGCTGTGGTAGGGTGGGAAATGTTAAAATGGAGGAAACAAGTATGTTTTCTGACCTACAAAATAAACGTGAACCAGTGTAAAATGTAACTCTCAACTTACTTGGGTTAAAAAAAAACAACCCCCCCCTCCCCACCAGTAGCTACTCCACTCTTCAGATGTTTTAACCTGATATTGTCAATAGAGCTGGGGTACTTCTGGTGCAGGCATGTGGACAGGGAAGAGTGAGTTGATTGGAGGATGGGTATTTGACATACCCTACTTATTGAACTCTTTCCCTCCAGCAACTTTGTTTCCCTACCCTGCCATATGTTTGTAGAAAGATTTTTCATTTGGTATTTCCTGGATTGTGGACCATTTCTGGGTTATCTGTGGCTGTTTGAATTGATTGATGTAAGAGCAGCTTATGCTTTTGTGGGTTGGGGGCTTTTTTCTGTGTCAAGCTGATCTCCAAGTTGATTGCATTTAGTCTCTATAAAAATATATATTAAAACAGAAGCCTAAGCTGAAGAAACAAATGTAGGTGATTTTAATAGCTTGTTTACAAAGCATCCTAGTATTTTGCAAAGAAAATACAGCAATGGTGATCTGGGATAACATAACCAACTTTGTGTAGAGCTCTGGGGGTACCAATAAGTTTGCAAACTCAAAGCTAAGTGATTGTATTTATAATGTGCTTGTTTCTTTGTGGCATCTGTACTTACCCAGTGGATTTTCCCATGATAAACTACCATTGAGCCAGGTTTTAAATCAGGGTTTTAAAAGGGGAGGGGGGGGTGTAAATAGGGATAACAAAGTTATACATAATTACAATGGATGATAGGGAAGGATCATGGGGGTTGGAACCCTCCTGGTTTAGAACTTAGGCCGAGGATTTTGAGCCAACTGCTATTCATTAAAAACTTTGTTGCTCCTTTCTCAGAAGTCTTCAGTTTGGGCAGCTGCTGGCAACCAGAAGAATCAAAGTTCTGATTCATTATTGCAAATCCCAGGCACCTTCCTTTAATTGAGGTCTGCTAAAATTAACTTTTATTCAATTTTATTCTGCAACTGTGAAAAGACTGTTGAATTGCATAGCTTCTGGTTATTATGTGTTTTGTCCGGCTAACACTACTTTGCAGCATAAACTGTAGATTTCTTTAATAAGTAGGTACCTGGTTTTATACCCCTGCTGTGTTACAGTTCCTGAGCCACTATAATGAATATGTATTGTTATGGTTCAACATAAGCTTGGATTATGACATAATGGGTTAGTAATAACTCCTGATGTATTTTATTTGCATTGCTTTCTTAAAAAAAAATCAGATCAGCAATAGACTTCTGAGTTGCCTAAGAGGCCAGCAGTTATAATAGGTGTGTGTAATTTTGTAAACATTTAGTTAATTTTGTGGAAATAGCTAATGTTTGGCACCCATGAGGGTTGTTTTTATTCATCTGGTATGTTTCCATTCAAATACCCATTTAATGTGGTCACCAACATAGAAATAGTTAAACAATACTGTAAATGGTCATGTTCTCTGTTGGGATGATCACTGACACACTGAATTATTTTCATTAAGTAATATGACCAAAAGCATCTTTTTACTTTGGAAAAAGGAGAAAAAAAGCTGTAGCAAATAGTCTTTCAGTTTTCTTATTTGCAGTGTTTATATAGGAGGATATAATTAGACTTTCAGGATAAATTACACAAGGTATTGGAAGAAAATCAAGACTAAAATAAACATTCAATCCCTCTTTTTTTTGCATTTGACAACCACACACAAACATTTGGTTATAAATAGATACCTCATCCATGTTGCAATAACATGTCATGTTCAAAGTAAGATTCTAGAAAATAAAATACTTTTAAAAGTGATTTTAAGCAATTACACAATTTGAAACCTTTGGTTGGTTTATGAATCTTTACTACAGTTGGATCACTTTTATGTGCTCTGTAGTAAACACCAAAAAGCCCTCGGAAGTAAAAACATGTTCCAGCTGAATAATCCTTACTGAGAGAATTTGCAACTGCAGTTGGTTTTAGTTCTTGATAAGTTTGCCTTAGCAAGATATTTGTGTACTATTGGTGTACATAAGAGCTGCTGTGACAAGAATAAATACCATTGGCATGCACACTGTCTACCTGACAGACAAAAATCATCTAATTAATTTGATGTTAGCATTTACCTTGCTTGGAAGACGTGAGAGCGTTCAAATTGTGAGGATAGCACAATTTCCGCCATACTTAACCAGAATTTTCTGTTCTATGTGGACTTCACTGGAGAGCATAGCTTTAAAATTTGTTTTGTGAATCTAACTTTGAAGCATGTTAGTGTCTCTCTGAAGGTTGTCTGCTAACCATGAAAATGTAGGCACACACATGCACAAAATGGACTGTACAGGAATGTTCCCTTGGAAGTAAGGCAAAAAGGGAAGGTGTATGCCCGGCAAGGTCAAGTGACATTGGAAGAGTTCAGAGATGCTGCTTGTCACTGTAGGGAGAAAATTTATGGGGCGAAAGCTCAGCTGGAGTTGAAGCTGTACAATAAAAGAGGTTTTTCAAATATGTTAATGGCAATAGGCAGTATGAAAATATGATTAGCTTGTTACAGGATGGTCACCTCACAAACAGGGACAGAGACAAGGCAGAGGTGTTTAAAGCCTTCTTTGCCTCTGCCTTCAACATGGATGACGAACCAGGGGGGTCGATGTGCCCTGAGCTGGAGCACCCTGACTGTGAGAATGATCAACTTCCAGTAGACTCCAGAATTGTGTGGGATCTGCTGCTCCAGCTGGATCCCTACAAACATATGGAGCCTTATGAGATTCATCCAAAAATTCTCGAAGAGATGCCTGGTGTCCTTGCAAAACCTCTCTTGATGACTTTTGGGCCATCTTGGGAATCCAAAGAGGTCCCAGCTGACTGGAAGCTGCAAACATTGTCTTGATTTTCACAAAAGGGAAAGAAGGAAGACTTGGAAACTACAGGCCTGTCAGTCTCTCTTCATTGCCTGGTAAAGTTATGGGGAAGATTATTCTGGGAAATATTGAAAAACACCTGAAAGACAATGCAACCTAAATCAAAACGCTATTATTTCTCTGCCTTATGAAAATTGCAGTTCAGGAGAGCGGTGGTTTATTCCAACAGTTCAGGAATGTGTTGAACTACATTTTAAAACAAGCACAATATTTATTGTCTACTCTCTAAAGATAACCATGAAAACACATAGAAATCTTCAAAAGTGTGAAAGTGTTACTTGTATTTACTGAGTTTGAATATATAACTTCAGAAAGAACGTACTATAAAGTAAAATTGGATGGTACTGCATTGTTTTAGCAGAATATAGAAGAACCAGTAACTGTCTACCAAAGCATGTAGATAACCCTGAAACTGCTTCATTTCCTTTCATACTGAGCACTTAAACCCATCTTAAATCTTTCGTATCCTCTTGTCTCTCACAGTGTGTTCTGAAGACGTGAAGTTCATGAACAACTTAGTCTCTTACATCCTACCTAATGGAAACCACAAGGGAAATCTATAATGCATTAAAAGACTCCCAAGCAGCTACCTGTGTACTAATCATCATACCACTCATGTGCTTTATCTAACTGTTTGTACACTTTATTTCTATGGGGTTTTTTTGTTTTGTTTTGACATGGAAACTTTATTGGTATAAATTGCTAGTTTCACAGAGGTCAGTAGTGGGTCCTGATCCATTTAACACCTTAATTGATGAACTGGATGATGACACACAGTGTGCCCTTAGTTGGTGACACCAAACTGGGAAAGTGGCTGACATTCCAGAGGGTCATGCTGCAGTCCAGAGGGACCTCGACAGGCTGCAGCAATGGGCTGACAAGGACCCCATGCAGTTCCACAAAAGAAAGTGCGAAGTACTGCACTTGTAGAGAAACAGGCCCATGCAGTGAATACTGACAGCTGCCTGTCTAGAAAGCAGCATTGCAGGAAAGAGCTTGAGGATCCTGGTCGATACCAAGTTGAACATGAGTCAGCAGTGTGCCCTTGCAGCAAAGGCAGGTAACAATATCCCAGGCTGAATTAGGACGATTGTTGTAAGCAGACCAAGGGTGGTGATCCTTCCCCTCTCCTCAACACTGCTAAGGCACTGGAGTGCTGGCTCCAGTTTTGGGCTCCCACATGCAAGAGAGATACAAAGCTACTGGACAGGAGTCCAGCAAAGGGCCATTTTGAAGGACATGTTTGAAGGACAAGAGCATCTTTCCTAGGATGAAAGACTGAGAGAACTGGGACCACCTAGCCTGGAGCAGAAAAGGTTTTGAGGAATTTCAACAATGTGAACAAATACCAGAACGTAAATTGTAAAGCAGATGGAGCCAGGCAGTGGTGTCCAGTGACAAGACAAGTGGCAATGAACACAAACAGAAGATTCTACCTGAAAATGAGGAAACGCTTGTTCACTGTGAGGGTGACTGAGTACTTGCATGGGTTGCCTATAGAGGTTGAGGAGCTATTGAAGAGCTACCAGGACATGGCCCTGGGCAACCAGCTGCAGGTGACCCTGCTTGAGGAGAGAGGTTGAACCAGGTGACCTACAGAGATCACTTCCACCCTCAACCATTCTGTGATTCTGTGAAATAGCAAAAGAAATAATCAGCTGTCCACACTATTTTAAGGCACAGGAAAATGGTGTCATAGTCAAAGTTGATATCTTAGGCTGCTATAAATAATTATCTTCTGGATCTGCATCTCTCAGTGCATTTATTCCTGTAAGGACTGTATTTCATGAGCAGTAACTATTGAATCCATTCTACACCAGATTTTATCCTGCTTTTGTCCTAAGACGATTCTGCTAACTTTTTAGGCTGATTTCTGTCTCTTTCCTATATATTAAAGTTCTTATGCAGCCCAAGAACTCCTAGCTTGCAGTTTGGGCTCATGAAAGAGAAAATGTAACCATCATTATTTCAACAAAAAGTTGGACTGCTTGATTCTGTAGTGTTGACATTACATATTACTGCGGTCAAGATCATGTCTTCAAGCAGATCTCTTCTGTTAATGTTGTCTTTTCTTTTGTTAAAATTACAGCAGCAATTGTGGGATTAACTTTAGTTTCAGCTCACGAACTTGTGGTTTTTTGAATCTTAACAGCTTTTTTATGGTTATCTTCTGTATGACATATATGATTCTTTTCATATTTTATTTATATTTTATTTCATCATAGATAATAATCTTGTGATTTTTAAAAACATTTTTTTAAGAATCTACCATCTGCCTCTAATGTTGTTGAACAGGAGGTTTCTATGCACTTCTTGCCCATGAAAAAGACAACACACTGTTGATGCTAACTGTTTCTGAGTATATATATTTTCTTGCCATGTAAGTAATATTCCCTTGTAAATTTCCACAAAGGCTGAAAGTCTTCCTTGGGCTTCAGTTTTGGTCTCTTTGATCTGACTGCTAAATACATGTGGATGCAACCTATAAGGATGACAACAATTTAAGGGACAAAATATTAATGCTGTACAGTACAGTTTTCTTGTGTTCAAACCTTTGGTTTCACAGGTTCACAGGTTATTCTGAGTCGGAAGGGACCCACAGGATCATCCAGACCAACTCTCAAGCTAACGCCCACTCAGGAATCAGGCCCACAAGCATGGAACCACGGGCAACATGCTCCATCCATCCAAGCCTCCCACCAACTAGACCATGTCACTGAGCTCATCATTGAGTCTTTTCTTAAACACCTCTAGGGATGGCAACTCCACCACCTCCCTGGGCAGA
>WEKX01004791.1:1018-57610 GCA_013390025.1 Pitta sordida
AGTTGTTCAAACCCTCAGAGCAGCCCAGAGTGATGTCCTTGTTCCAAGCTGCCTGATGATGGCGGCAGCAGAAATTGCTGCTTCTTTTCTGACTGGGGACTGGAGACCACTGCTCCTTTGCCGGGCGCAGGATGGCAGTGCTCATGTCGGCCATGTAGAAGGGAGCAGCCTTTTCATAGTCCCTCTGTTTTCTTTCTCTGGACAGTTTCTCCTCCAATGCCCATATTGTTTACACTGATTTTTCCCTAGAGGCTTTTGAAGTCCTGGATAGTCAGATCCAGTGACCCCCTCAGCAACCTCCTGGGGTGCAGATGCCCCAATCTTTATACAATTCCTCCTGTTCTTTTTCCTTTTGGGGCAGTTTTGCTTCCAATGCCCATGTTGTTTGCAATATGCACACTGATCTTTCTGAGACTGTGGGTCATCAGACTTATTAGATCCCTGAGTCACCTTTTGTACCGCAGTTGTGACAAGCCTTTTCTCCCTTTTCCTTTTTTCCTCCTTTCTGTTTCTAAATATCTTCCATGCTACAGTCAATAGCAATGGGGGCCGGTGCCAGGGTCCTCCATTCCCACCACTGTGGCCAGCCCGGGAATGCCCCCCCACCTTGCCCTCAGGGGCTTTGAGGGTCTGGGCAACAGGCAGTGCTTAACTGCATATTCATGAGCTTATTTACATACTAGCTCTTTGCAGCATGTGCTGCGGATGCTCAGAGGGGAATTTTTGTGAAAAAAAAACCTGGAAAGAATTGAACCCACAAAGAGCAAAACAGTGAAGTGGCAGGGGTTCACTGTACCTCATTTGACTACTCTTCTAACACCATCTGAAGGCCATACAGGATACATAAGATATATAAAATGTATAGGCCATACATAAGATATATAAAATGGCAGTGGATGTCAATGTGTCAGTAACTGAATTAAGCCCATAGTCATTCGATACCAAATCAGTTCTGTCATTGGAGCCTAAAGAGTTATTCAGCTCTTGGACAGCTCTATTCTCTCAAGTGAATACTCCTAAGGCACTATTCAGTTCCCTAAACATAAGTATCTGGTGCTTCTTGAGATGCTGTAGAGCATCCTGATCAGCAATCCATCTGCTTTTGCAGAGTCTTATAGTCTTGTGTCCTGTGCCTGCAATATAGTGCCTCAGTATTGATTACTTAACTAGTACTATGTTCTACTCTTCTTTAGCCTATCACATCTCAAATGGCATTAGACATCTCTTGCATAGGCAATTTAATTGTATAAGCAATTAAATTAAATCCTTAGAATTGACTGATTCTAAGTCTAGATCTCAACGGTTTATGCTGACAGCTTCTGATCCATCCATCTGCACTCAAACACCTGAAATGTAGTGCTAAACCTTTGAGCTGAATCTGCCTCCTAAATGTTTGCTACCCAGAAATGCTAAGATAATGGAATTGGAATGGGGATATGTAAAACACCACCTAAAATCTTCAAGTTGCATAGCAGTCAAAGATGTATTAGCAACCTATTGGTAAGAGAAGAGTAGTCTTAAAAGATTTGGAAGTTTAATATTTTATGTACTCTGAAAGATCAGTCTGTAAAGTGCATTCCAATTAGCCAAAGAACCTTCCCAGAAGATCATATTAAAATAATAATTCTATAACTGACCAACTCTGTTATTTTTTTCATACTTGGATAAAACAGCAAAAGACTTAATTTAGCCTTGAAGCCAGATATTTCAGCTTGCTAGCTTTTAATGAAATTGGAACAGAAACAAGTAATCTCTTTTTACCAATTGCCCAAATATATGAAAGAGGAATATTTGGGGCTCAGTTATTTATTTGTTTTCATGTCTGAATTCTCAACACTGTTGTATTTAAATACTTCCAGCAAAATTAAATTAAATTATTCCTGTAGTATTTATATTAGCCCATAGACATCAACATGTTAGATGAGATGGGAGGAAGCATTACAAGGGGAAAAAAATCCAAATTTTGATGGAAAATTAACAACTAGAATTTCCTGGTAATTAATCTCACAGGTTATTCACAGGTGAGTTGGAAGGGACCCAAGCGAATGCTTACCCAGGGATCAGGCCCACAACCCTGGAACCACGGGCACCACACTCCATCCATCCAAGCCTCCCACCATCCAGACCATGTCACTGAGCTCCTCATCCAGTCTTCTCTTAAACACCTCCAGGGATGGCGACTCCACCACCTCCCTGAGCAGACCATTCTACTGAGGGATCACTCTCTCTGAGAGTAAGTCATTATAGGTGAATTTTAGATTCAAACACCTTGTTACAGTAGTTTATATGTCCATTCAGGGCTACAGGCTTGGGCATCTGTCTTTTTGAAAGTTAGATTAATCAAAAAACAACACAAGGGGTAAAATGGTCTAATTAGGGGCTGTCCACAATCCTAAACACACAGACGTGAAATAATGAAGGTGCCTGGCTTAATACAGAACAGGAAAACTATTCCCACTTTCTTCCCTGCTACAAATCATGGAAGTATTTCTAATGCATATCACTGTGAACTACATTTATACAGAGAAAGACAGGTAGGCAGATTAACTTAACGTATTTTAACATATGATAATTTTTTTATTCAAAGCCCTAAATGTACTGAGTCTTAATTGACAAATCGTTATCCGAGCATAATCAGACAAGTAACAGTGTAATTGTTGAACTCACTCAGAAATCAACTTTTATGAAATAAATTATACAAGATGGGCCCTTCTTAGGTGAAAATCTGGACTTACATATTAGGAAGATTAGGACCTATCCTTTTCACTGAACTTCAGGTATCTAGACAAAGAAGTGAAATTAAGTTGGGGAAATAAGTAATGGGCCTCCTATTAATTCTTTTTTTCCTATGTATTGCTGTGGCCTGTTTGCTGGAGGTGAAATACTTTAGCAGAGATGGCAGGCCGGAGGCAGGGCCAATAGATAAATTGTGAAGACATAAAAGCAATACAGATGAATGTAATATCAACTTTTGTACTCTCAGGGAGAGCCACCTAAAGGAGAACCCTGGCTGCAGAGTATGAAAAAAAGCCAAGACTGCCAGTTCATGTTTCAATTTCAATATGAATTATACAAAGACTGCACTATACTATATAAGAAGATGTAGTATAAAAGCATATGATTCCATACAACCTGAACTAGTCCGCGTGGATTTAGGATTTAGTTCCTGTCTGACAACCTGATGTCCGTTTACAAACTGGTGACTCGCCTGGTTGACAGTAGAAAGACCGTGGATGTTGTGTACTCGGATCTTAGCAAAGCCTTTGACAGAGTTTCCCATTGTAAGCTTCAAGAAGAACTCTCAGAGCATGGATTGGATAGGAGCATTTTGTGTTGGGTTAGGAATTGGCTAGATAGATGAGCTCAGAGAGTGTTGGTAAAGGGTGCCACATCCAGATGGCGGCCAGTCACTAGTGGAGTCCCACAGGGATCCGTGCTTGGCCCGGCACTGTTTAATATCTTTATTGATGATATGAACGAGGGAATTGAGTCCATCATTAGCAAGTTTGCAGATGATACCAAGCTGGGGGCAGATGTTGAACTACCAGAAGGCAGACAGGCCCTTAAGAGGGACCTTGATAGGCTAGAGAAATGGACAGATTCTAATAATATGCGATTTAACAAGTCCAAATGCTGGGTTCTTCACTTTGGACATAACAACCCCATGCATCCCTATCAGCTGGGGGAGAAGTGGCTGGAGAGTGATGAAATGGAGAGGAATTTGGGAGTAATGGTTGACAGGAAACTGAATATGAGCCAGCAGTGTGCCCAGGTGGCTAAGAGGGCCAATGGCATCCTGGCCTGTATCAAGAACAGTGTGATCAATAGAACTAGGGAAGTTATCGTTCCCCTGTACTCGGTGCTGGTCAGACCACATCTTGAGTACTGTGTCCAATTCTGGTCTCTCCAGTTTAAGAAGGAGTTGAGAGTATCCAGAGAAGGGCGACAAGAATGGTGAAGGGGCTGGAGAACAAGCCCTGTGGGGAGCTGGGATTGTTCAGCCTGGAAAAGAGGTGGCTCAGAGGTGACCTCATTGCTGTTTACAACTAGCTGAGGGGAGGTTGCAGTTGGATGGGTGTAAATCTCTTCTCTCACGCTGCCAACACCAGAACAAGAGGACATGGCCTTAAGCTGCACCAGGAGAGGTTTAAACTGGATGTTAGGAAGAGGTTTTTCACAGAGAAAGCGATCTCTCATTGGACTGGTTTCCCCAGGAAGGTGGTGGAGTCATCCTCCCTGGAGGTGTTTAAGAAAAGACTAGATGAGGAACTCAGTGACATGGCCTAGACGATGGGAGGCTGGGATGGGTGGAGCATGGTGCCCATGGTTCCGGGGTTGTGGGTTCGATCCCTGGGTGGGCGCTCGCTTGGGAGTTGGACTAGATGATCCTTGTGGGTCCCTTCCAACTCGGAATAACCTGTGAATTATGAAGAGCTTCCCTACCTATGGCAGGGGACTTGGAGCTAGATGATCTTTTAGGTCCTTTTGAACCCTAACTATGATTCTATGATATGATTCTATTAAACCAAATTCCTTTTAAATTTTCTGAGATACACATCTGCCACTAAAATTCAGGCTTGTAAATCAGAACAAAACAGGATGACATTCCATTTAGCCCTGTAAAGTGAACAATTTGTCAGCTCCAGTAAGGAGCTGTAATGCCATCAAGACTATTGATTAGATTGCCCAGCAACCTCAGATCATCAAAATCTACCCTATGATCTGCAGGGCTTGGATTTTTCTTGATATGATTTGTATGAATATACATAATTTCAGTGTCTACACTTGAGCTAGGTGTCTTAATTGATTGCAATCTAGTCCATACAGTTGGTGGAGTGTGGAGACAAATTCAGTACATCCATAGGGGTCCATTTTAGGAGATGGATAATTCTCTAGGTTTCTTTTGCTAGATTAACTGGATGAACTGGAGTTTCAACATAAGGCTCCTGTTCAAGTCAGTTGCTTAATCAACTGCTATTTGAGAAAGCGTAGTGCAGTCTTCTTAGTCACCACCTGCTGACCAAAAAGATGTTGGAAATATATCATATCAGATGCATACTAGTCGTAGGGAGATGTCATAGGGCATCTCAAAAGGACCATCGCGCAATCAAATTCAGAACTGAATCTCTCTTTTACAATCATGTCCAGCTCTAGAGCAGGAACACAGAAAGCACTGTCAGTCCTGGCCATAGGTATGGTTCTTGGGGTTCTATCCTCAGGACAAAGAAACTGGTGCTTGAAACAACTTTATGTTGACGTCTCTGGCCTTCAGAGCAGCTGTCTGAGGAGTCCACCTTTATGGCCTGGTCTCACCAGGTTCAGTAATTACCTTATGTAATTAGGCAGAGATGGTCATGAGGTAATGGATAATGGTCACAGGTGAAGCATTCACAATAGATATCTAAAGTTCACTCCATTATACTGTTTCTCAGTTTGAGATTTCATTACTTAACATTACTGACACACGTGACACATTACTTCTTTCCACTGTTGACACACATCTCTTTCAGCCATGCCATTTTCTGTACTTTACCAACACAGTAAGCCCCTACCTATTTGCAGTCACAGAATCACAGAATCACAGAATCAGTAAGGTTGGAAAAGACCATAGAGGTCATCAAGTCCAACCTATCACCTATTACCTAACCTAGCCAAACCCGTTACCTAACCTGTTGCCATCCTGCTACCAACACACCATCCTACCTATAACACACTACCCTAATATCTAGGTCATGCCACCAAGTACATCATCCAACTTTTTCTTAAACACCTCTAGGGACGGTGACTCCACCACCTCCTTGGGCAGCCCATTCCACTGAGAGATCACCCTCTCTGTGAAAAAGTTCCTTCTAATGTCCAGTCTAAATCTCCCCTGATGCAGTTTAAGACTGTGTCCTCTTGTTCTATCACTTGTAGCCAGAGAGAAGAGACCGACACCCAGCTGGCTACACCTCCCTTTCAGGTAGTTGTAGAGAGTGATAAGGTCTCCCCTCAGCCTCCTCTTCTCCCGACTCTTCTCCAGTCCACATGTTCATGGTTTCAATTGGTCACGGTTAATTTTACAGAGAAAAGTGGGACAGCATGCACATGCAGATAACGTCCTGAAATCAGTCACCCCATGAATATGTAATGAGCTCATGAATATGTAAATTAGCAGACTCCGAATTAGCAAACTCAGAATCCACCACAGACAGGGAGCAGAGGGAGCATGGAAAGGAGTCAGAAGCTGCGCAGCCTGTCCTTGAACCAACAGGGACACACCCTGCAGTCCTCAATCCACTGTTTAAGGGGAAAGGGGATCGCCACTCTCATCATGGAGCCAGGACGGGCAGCACTTCTGGGCACGGGGGCAGTGATGGGGGTTGACAGGTTTAAACCACCTCAAGTTTAAATGCGGGGGGTGCAGCAGTGCAGGAACTGTGGCTGTAGCTGGGGCTCCATTTCCGTGGGTGAGCATGGCTCCTGGGGAGGAGGAGGGACTGGCACCACAGGGGGCCAGCAGTACCCCGCCGTGGGGCTGCGCAGCCGGCAGGCCACACCAGCGCTGTAGTTGGCAGGGAGCGGGCGGGTGGCAATGCTGGGTGGCAGTGCGGCAAACACAGTGCAGCTGCCCCCAGCACTGTGAGGCAGTCAGGCAGTTGCTGGGGAGTCGAGGGGTATGCGTCTCTTATGTTTGATACTCCCTTGATGCTTCTGCTGCCTAGAAATGGTGTAGCATTTTTTTCTGTTGTGTGACTCAAAGTATGCCCAACTATATCTCCAATTTTCTATTCCTTCTTTTTCTCTTAGGAGAAAAAGAAATTCATCATACATCATTCATATGTATGTGGGCAAATGTAGTTTTTTAAGCTCATATGCAAACATAGGAACATAATTTACATTGAAGTTTGCAATTTTTAAATAATTTCTAGATGTGATCTTTCCTATTTTGAACATACTTGCATTAGAAGAGGTGTGAAGTGAATCTAATGTCCAGTTGGGTTCTCAATATGTGCTAAAATGTTTTTTAGGATGTTGACTAACTAGGTCTTTCAGATGAGGTGTTACAAGTATATCTTAGACTGGTAATGAAAACACTGAAATCATTGAACTAATGCATGGATGACTACCTCTTTTTCTTATACAGCTATACTCAGATTTAATCATCTTTGCATTTGGTGAAAGAAGTCACAAATTTTTTTTGACCATTTGAGACTTCTAAATATATAAAATGTGTTCAGTAATGTTAATGCCAATTTCGATATACACCAATTTGATATCAAGTAATAAGATGTAGTTAAGTAATATTATATTTTGTTTGAAACATTTACATTAATATTATTAATTTTTCATTATTTATTTGCTCCGTTTGTAAGAGTTCATGATTTTTCAGCGATTAAGGAGGCCCCTTTTTGCAACTGCGCATGTGTGACCTGTCACACATGAATATTCAATTAGGCAGTCATGAATATGCAAATCAACCCACACAGCCACCGCGGTGCTTTGCCCTGGCCCCAGGACAGCAGCAGTGGCAGTAGCCCTGCTGCTTGCCCCAGCCCTGGGACAGTGGCAGCCCCACCACTTTCCCCACCCCCCCAGCACATCTGCCCTGGCAAACCATAAACAGCAAGACAGTGCCCATACAGCACCAGGGAGCCACGTGAGGGTGCGGGGCAAATTTGCTTATTAATGAGCTGCCATTTAACGCAGAAGTAGGGCTTCGCGGGACCTGAATAAGACCGCGGTTCCGTGGTAGAGGATATAGGAGACCCAACTGTATATATGCACACACATATAAATTCAGCATTTTTTGCTTAAAATATTTTTGGAAGAAAAATGCTATCTGGCTCTAATTGATGTTAGATGATCTGGTCTGGAGGCTTTATGTCACTGGGATTCATGACTATTTTTGACACCACATTTCTCATAGTTCAAATGTAATTAAGAAGTCATCTCATGAGCTCTTCATTGTAAATATAAACTGTGCACATTACTAATCCTTTCAATATAAATGCTATACAAAAAACTGTGTACTTGGATAAGCATTTTACTTGGAGAGCTAAGCATTTGTTTTCAAACACTAACTGGTACTTACCAATCTTTCAATAATCCAAGTATTATATTTCAAAAAACTCTTTTTTTTGAAATACAAATTACTTGGATAACACTATATTACAGAATCACAGAATATTATGAGTTGGAAGGGACCCACAAGGATCATCTAGTCCAACTCACCATCTAACACCCATACAGAGACCGAGGGCACATCCCAGAGCGGTAACACCAACCTAGATCCCTCACAGTCTAGCAGGCCACTCTGAGCCGGAAGGGGCCCAGGATCATCCAGCCCTACACCCCCCAGCTAGACCATGTCACTAAGCTCCTCGTCCAGTCTNCTGAAAGGTTTCTTTTAGTACCAATTAGTAATACAGTGAAGGTGTTTTCCCTACTGTTCTGCAGATGTCATACTAACTCATAAAATGTGCATGCTTTAGTTTCTGTGGAAACCAAAGGAAACTGTCCACAAGTGTATTTTCTTCTGTTTTTTCTACACTGTTTTCTTCTCTCTTTCCTCAGGTGCCTATCCAAGACTCTCACTGAGCTTCAGGTTGAAGAGAAACATTGGATACTTTATTCTTCAAACCTACATGCCCTCCATACTGATTACCATTTTATCATGGGTGTCATTCTGGATAAATTATGATGCATCAGCAGCAAGAGTTGCCCTTGGTATGTGCGAAGAGTGAGTGGGACCATAAAATGTCGTACTGAATGTAGCCTTCAGAGATTGTTATAAACTACAATGTGATATCAGTGTTTTGATATTCCAAAATAATTTATGTCAAAATCATGTTGTCCATTATCGCTTCAAAAGCAATGTTTTCACCTGCATGCAAAAATGTAATTCCCACTAGATCTCTGACATGAGGTGCTCATACACGTCACAGACTTGTTCTTTTCAAAGCTAATGTTGTTGTCAGTAACTTCATCTAGATCAGATTGACAATTACACTTTAGCGTGGGCTTTTAGCCCAACTCACAGTGGGAAGACTAATGTGCCTCTAAACCTCCTCCTTAGGTCCTGAATGCTTTAAGTGATGCTGGCAGGAACAGACTTCAGGAACCATTGCTAGTTCAGTGCACAGGGACACATCAGCTATGGACCATAGCATTCTATCTAACCCTCAGAATGTTAAGTGCATGTTTATTACTGCTTAAAGTGCCATTTATCTCATGGAAGAAAACCAGGAATTTGGCATAGGTCGGTGATCCCTGACCAAGACCTTATTCAAAGTATCCTTTGAATAAGGGAAGGTGACTAGAAAATTGTGTGGTTGATACCCTGAAGGGAAGAGATGACATTCAGAGGGACCTTGGCAAGCTTAAGAGGTGGACCCACATGAAGTTCAACAAGGCCAAGCACTCGGATTGCATGTGGGTTGGGCAATCCCAAGCACAAATACAAGCTGAGTGGGGAGAAGACCAGCATGACCCCGAAATGTGCACTCACAGTCCCCAAAGCCAACTGAATCTTGGGCTGCATCAAAAGCTATGTGGCCAGCAGGTCAAGGAAAGGTGATTGTCTCCTTCTACTCCACTCTCTTAAGACCTCACCTGGACTACTGCATCCCACTCTGGGGTCCCCAGAATAACAAGATTGTGGACCTGTTGAAATGAGTCCAGAGGTGGGACACAAAGATGATCAGGAAACTGGGGTACCTTTCTTGTCAGGCAGGTCAAGAGGATTGAGTTTTTTCAGACTGGAGAAGAGAAGACTCTAGGGAGACTTTATGACACCTTTCAGGACCTGAAGGAGGCCTACAAGAGAGCTGCAGAGGGACTTCATACAAGAGTATGTAGTGATAGGACAGGGGGGAATGACTTCAAAATGAAAGAAGGTAGATTTAGACTCAAAGGAGATTACTGACTGTGAGGATGGTGAAGCNATATGAAGAGACATACATGAATTAAACTGAAAACACTAAAACAACTGGGAAATCCCCCAACCGCCAACCAAATCCGCCCACAAAAACACCAAATGTCCCCCAGTAGCAGTGGAAAATGCCAGGGTCGCAGGACTGCAAGCCGCCCCCAACAAGCAGCAAGAGGCTGTCACTGCCGCTCTACTCAGAGGCAGATCACGCCCCTAAGGAGTGGAAGGCTCATAGGACGGGGAGACAGGCACGCGAATCAGGAGAAAAGGAAACCGACAACTATGATGTCGCTCTCTCCCTGGCTCTGGTAGCAAGGAAGACAGCAGGCAGGGAATGGTGGAACCAATGAAGAGATGAGAGGCAAAGAATGGCAGCACTGGGGGTCCTGAGTCCAGGCAGTTTCTGAGGAGACAGTCCTCCCAGGCAAAGGTAGGACCAAAGAGAGGCAGTGCTGTCTTTATAAAGGGTGCATCTTGCCCAGCATTCCCAAGATGCCCCTGGAAACAACAGTCCTGGTGGGGAACAGAGGCCACATTCCCATTGTGGTGCTTGGTTTTCTATGGCACATGCAGTGAATCAGTCAGTATCTAGATTTTACAAAGTGGCCAGGACTTCAGAGAACAAATGGTTAGGCAGAAGTTACCAAATCGTGTGACATTCCATGCACTTCTGTAATAGTTTTATAAGATTCTTCTTTGTTTAAGAAACAGGACGCTCTCCTGTGGCCAATTTCTGTGTGGCACAAGTTCATCAAGTACTGTAAGACAAATAATAGAACAAAGGTCAGGGAGTACAAGGCAAGCTCAGGAGACCAGATGTTCTATTTCCAATTGATAGAAAGTCCTTTTGAGAGGACAAAAAAATCCGTCTAATGGTTTGTTCTGACACAACAATTAGTGCTTTAATGATTCTGTCTGTGATGTTTGTGTAATGAAGTTCAGTACCGTGGGTCTAATTCTGTGTTCCTTTGTGCAGCCCCTCTTATGAGTCTGAAGCTGATATGAAGTGGTATCTAAGTTTGAAGGCAATATAGCACCTTTGGACATATGTAACTGGCTCTGAAAAGCACAGTACAGACAAGGTATACCTGCTGGCCTAGGTATTTATTAGAGGAAGCATTCCCTGTGCAATTCTTGGGAAACAGAAACAAGCTTTTACTCAGCCCCTACAATAAGCCTGTATTCTCTGCAAGAGCCTGATTCTAGTTCATTCATTTCCATGTTTTGTGCCTATCCCTGATCCTTTACTGCACTGAACCAAATAGTTGCCTCTAGAGTGAAGCTGAGGTATGGAGCTAAGGTCAGCTCATTCCAGAGACCGTGTGCTACGAACACTGCAGAGAGAGGCTGATACAGGGCTGATCTCAAGAGAAATATTAAAGTCTATCAATTTTGTTCTCTCGGCTTTTTGCTAGTTAGCCGTAGAAGTTCCTAAATTCAGTCCTTTGAGTGAGGAGAAAAATAATCTCTAGAGTTCACACTTGTGGGAGGGGTTGTAATCACAAGATTATTTTATGTTTTGTCATTGGGGAGTGCCGGCTACAGAAGAACATTTGCCTGCAGGGTTTCAGGATGTCCCCGAGAATTTATTTCCCTTTGGTTAGTGATAGCCACCTTTCCATTCAGTGTGCTTAATCTTTTGGGCCACCAAAAATCTGACATCAATGCACTTGTTTCATGGTTTACAGAGAAAGCACTGAAAACCACATGATACTGACCTACTAAATATACAAAATATGTATTACAGAATCTCATAAGGTACTACTGCAGTTCCCTGGAATGTCACTGTTTACACCAACAGCTTGATTTTGAGTTATATTGTCTTTATTTCTGTCTCTTCAGGTAAAAGAAGCTGTGTCTTATATGGAAGCAATTTTCTTTTGTCCTTCATTTTTGTTCTGCTTGCATTTTAGTGATTACTTACAAACTGATGTTATAATTATGGAAACAGTAAAAATAGTAATGGATGGGACCTGATAGAATGGCTTGCCTTGAAAGGTAGACCAGTGTTTTCAGCAATCTGTGATTTGCGATTCACATAAAATTTCCAGCAGAGATACAGATCCTGCAGTTTATTGTGAATTCAGGCAGACTGACAATAAATTTACTTTTCTTCTCAGATTTTTTAAACAGTACTCTCTAATATATTTTCAGGTGCTATGTCCATCCTTAGATAAATAACTGGAGATTTGACATACCTTATAAATTTCTCTAGATATTTTATTTGTTTCCAGTTGCTCACTGTAAAAATGCAGCTCTCGTTTCTTCTTTCTACAAAAGCACATACTTGTCTGCCTCTCACTGCTCACCTCACTTCTTCCTGTGTAACTATCCTACAGCTTCAAGCTAGTCATTCTGTTCATATATTGCCCTTTCCTGAAGTGGGTGTCTAAAATAGATGGGGTGAACTGCTCTAGAAAGGTTCCTTTCTCTCTCCATCTACTAAATGGGGGCCTTATAGGACTAAGACCAAACAACTCTTTAACTCGTAGAAATTTAAGACTGCATGGAGGAGGTCTTTCACCATTTATGTGAATGTTCTTCCTGTTGCAGATCAGTTTGATCTTCATGGAAAAGATTTCCAGTATATCTACCCTGACTTCCATGAAGCTACATTAGCTCATGGCAGTGGTGCCAGATCTCCTTGTTAGCTGTTCCCCCAATTATATGAAGGAAATAATTGTAACAGAATAATAATGGATGAAGCTTTAATTTTGCTTTCATTTGTAGTGAAGTCACCTGCAAAAAATCTTTCACAGATTTTTAAGCTTCTTCACAAGGCATATTTGCCTCAAAGGAAAATAAATTTCAAGCATGGTATGCTTTATAAAATGTGCACTTTTTTTTCTTTGTATAGGAATTACAACTGTGCTGACTATGACAACAATCAACACTCACCTGCGAGAGACTTTGCCTAAAATTCCGTATGTTAAAGCCATTGACATGTATCTCATGGGCTGCTTTGTGTTTGTCTTCTTGGCCTTACTTGAATACGCCTTTGTCAACTACATTTTCTTTGGAAAAGGCCCCCAAAGGCAAAAAAAAATTGCAGAAAAAACAACAAAGGCAAACAATGATCGCTCAAGATTCGAAGGCAACCGGGTATGTTTCTTTAATCTGTATATATTCTTTCTATTCTTTTATTACAACGGCTATTGGCATGAAATGAACCAAAAAGGCTTGCATAAAAACTTCGCCAACCGCATTTTATTTTTGTGGACAAACTTTGGCATTTTTGTTTTCAAGAACTGACATAGAACAATCTATTTAGGCATACAGACATGGAAGTGAGTATGATCTGTATGAAAAGTAATAGTAACAAGGCAGTGGGAGTGCAGCTAGCTTGAAAATAAGGGCTCAGAGCTATTTATCTAAATCAGGAGTAATCATGATTCTGAGTACCTATCTACATTCCCTACATAAGGGAATCCAGGATCTGAGCACACTTTTTCTCACTGCAGTTAGAGCAGACACATTTACCATGGCAGAGGACAGATAAAGGATTAGTTCTGCCATGCTCATTAATTGGCCAGCATATTTGAACTGCCTGTGGTATTATCATCTGCTGCTGTTTAAGAACAGAAAAGTATTAATCCTAGAGACATTTTGAGATTGATTTCTGAAGCATGGTATTGGCAAGATCTTCATTCATCCAGTGAATGCCCTTTTTTTTAGTCTGTGGAAGAAAACTTTAAGGTATTCAGAAGTACATGATGTTAACAAGCCATGTCAGTTTGAATAGATTTTTTTTTTAACTGAAATTTTTCCAGTGAGGCTTTTTCATTCAGTGCTGTTAAATAAGACCTTTTTTTCTATCAGCTATAAATTTGAAGAGTTCACAGTGACAAAACTACTACCTGATAATGATCAAAATCATTATCATAAGAGTAATTTTAAGCTATATTTTTTTGTCTTAATGATTCTGTCTGCTATAGTAAATTTAATGCAGAACTACACCTAACTATCAGCACTCATATCTATGAAATATTTCTGAACCAATAAACCCATTTTTGTCAACTAGACTGTATTATGAAACCAAATTCTCATCACAACTGACAGCACTGCTTTGAACTAAGACACCAGAAAAAAATGAACTTCCTTTCCCGGAAAAATAAATAGCCATAATAAAAAATACAGATGAGAAAATAAAAGAGTTTCAAGATTGAAATCTATGGGCAAGATTTTAGCTGCAAGCAGGTAATGCAGATGTATGCACTATGATTTAGATCTCCCAGTGGAAACCATCTGGTGAATCTCATCCATTCAAATTCCTTAGATAATTAAGTACAAGGTTTGTTAATGGGCCCAATACCACCCCCATGTCTGATGGTTCTTCTATCTTGAGGTTGATTAAGCTGTATTGTCAAAGTAGTCATAAGTACCTTAACTGATGAAAATATTTTCATACCTGTTCATGCCACTTTTATATCCTGGGACTGCTCATGCTGTGTATCAACCTTTTTTTTGCCTTGCTTTTGACTTACAATCTTTTTTGTTGTTTCTGGACTGTCCTAAGCAAATACATACCATGAACTGTTCTGATTTTTCTGCTGGTTTAATATCAACTGTGCATGAATGAAAAATTTTTTCACAGGAGGAGTTGTCAAACATTGAAACAGACTGCCCAGGGAAGTCATTGAATCATCATCCCTGGAGATACTTAGAAAATGTGCAGATGTGGCACTTAAAGACACGGTTGTAGTGTGATGGGGATTGGTCTCTTCTCCCACATAACAACTGACAGGATGAGAGCAAATGACCTCAAGTTGCACCAGTGGGGGATTAGATTGTATATTAGGAAACATTTATTCACAGAAAAGATGATAAAGTATTGGATCAGGCTGCCCTGGGAAGTGATAGAATCACCATCCCTGGAAGTGTTCAAAAGGCATGTGGATGTGGCACTTGAGGATGTGGTTTAGTGGTTATCATGGCAGTGCTGGGTTAACAGTTGAACTTGATGACCTTAGGGTCTTTATCAACTTAAGCAATTCTATGATTCTATGAAGTAAGAGTACAAATTCAGCACACCAGAGTTGAAAGAAGAGTGTGTTACTTTGGCCCTTGGAGTCCCACCTGTGAAAGGAAACTCTATATGCTTTGTAGACTCATATATCCTCATACTGACTTTCAGTATTTGCTGTTCAAATGAAACAAGATAAATAATGAGCTATGGTCCCATTCTGTGTAGAAAATATTTTGTTTCCAGGCCTCAGCTGGTGAAGTCAACAGAGCTTTGTTGCAGTTACTGGTTTCAGTGTCTTCAGAGAAGCAGTGCCAGCAGGCAACAGGAACAGATAGAAACATTAGGTAGAGCTAATCGGAAATCTTCATTTGAAACAAAGTATTGACAGAAAATGCAGATTCAGTGGATGTAGGATGTCAAATTTTAGTTTCTTAATTGAGAAACACTGGCAAATGCACATCAGAGGCAATTGGTCAGAACAGGTAAGAGGTCCCATTGTTTTCAGGATGAGCATCTCAGGGAAAATGCGTCTAGCAGATCTACTTTGGACAATGTTTGTTTGGCCTTCAAGACACCACAGTCCTGAAGAAGGAAAATGAAAATGGTTTCTGTGCTTTTGGATCATGCCCACCATGTACCATGCTGTATAGATGTCCATGGATGTAGTGGGACAGGTGGTCATGCCCGAGTGTTGAGCGTTTCTCTAAGAAAGACAGTACCTGAAAGCTCTGCAATATTGATTCTGGTCTCTTCAGGGTCAGTAAAGAGGGATTAACTTGCAATCTCTCCTTTCATGGCTTTTGCAAATAGTTGCATCTGATGGAAATGCCCAGGGAGGTGGTGGAGTCACCATCCCTGGAGGTGTTTAAGAAAAGACTGGACGAGGAGCTCAGTGACATGGTCTAGATGTTGGAAGGCTTGGATGGATGGAGCGTGGTGCCCATGGTTCCACGCTTGTGGGTCTGATCCCTGGGTGGGCATTCACTTGGGAGTTGGACTAGATGATCCTGTGGGTCCCTTCCAACTCAGAATAACCTGTGAACCTGTAAAATAACAGTTCCTTGCTTCTTGCTTTAGAGCTGGGACTCGGTGCTGAGTGTTCTGAGAGAGGCTAACAGAATGGACGGCATACTGCACAATAAGGGAGGCTAAGAGAAATTAATGAAATTATTTTTTCTGTTATTTTGTTGAGACTTCAGACTTCCATGGATTGTAATTCCATTCAGAAAGGGAAGGTTTCTAATCCTGGGAAAGATTTCAAATTTCATATAATTTGGGGCTGAATGACATTTTAAAGAAAGGGAAAATGCCTAAAAGCAGGCATCCCTCTTTACAGCTGTCACCACTGTGTCAAGACTGTCAAAGTGTATGCTGTGCTGGAAAGAGGATTGGAAAGGGTTCAAATATAAAACTGGAAATAGGTATTATTATTAAGTTTATTTCCGACTGATTTTGAATTGATTTGTGTTATTGTGGTTTTTTAGTGATTAAATTTGCTTGTATATGAACTCCCTGTCCACTGATTTAGAGTGCTAGCTCAGGGCACCAGAAAAACAAAACATAAACCAAACCAAACCAAATGAAAAAAGAAGCATTAGTCCATTTATTGTCCACATCAGATGCTGTAACTTGTGAGTGTAGTGACAGAATAACTCTGTGCCATGTCATGCCCAGCCTTAGTCAGGATGGAAATCACTGGTTTGTGTTGGGAGGTAGCACCAGTAGAGCAACATATTTCTAGTGCTCAGGACCTGAGTTTGAGCTTTGCTCTTCCGGGTACTAGTACTGTGGTTAATTTTTTACACATCAGAGGACTGAAGTCTGAAGTGCAAGCCAGCAGGCTTGATTACAAACACTCCTCTTATAGTAGGAAAAGGGTTTTTCATACTTTCCTAGTCCTATTTGACTGTAGAGTAGGGGAGTTTTAATAGCAAAAATGTTCTAGACCACAAAATCCACAGATGTGGGTATATTTGTGTTTTATGTGATAATTGCTTTGCAAAGCAGTCACCCTTCATGCTCAGTAGCTCTTCTTCCTAATGCATACATTTGCGTGGTCCTGCTTTAGAGGTTACAGGTTTGAAAAGGCAAACCTGGCACCTGTTTCTGGTGCTGCTATAGATGCGCCTCTCCAGTGCCAGACTTCTTGGTACAGTACTTCTCTCTGAGTTAATCTTGATACGCTACCACTAAGGCTTCTGTGTTGAGGAGGGCTCCAACAGCTGCTGCTGCTGAACTGCCTGTTGTCTTCACTGCTCCCCTTACAGCTCGCTGTCCAGCTCTGTCCTTATGTTGAAGCCAGCAAGCCAAATAGCTTCAGGTTTAAGGGAAAGAAGAGCTCTTACAGCATGAAAATAGCACAGCCAGTGTCCTCATGTTACAGAGGTGACAAAGAAAAGCAATGAGGATAGAAAAACTCTGTCCTGTATTCTCCTGTGTAGCACTGCTGGAGATGGCATGATGGCTGAAGCACGTCTGTCTGTACTGAATCTCTGGAAAAGGTTTCAGAAGATTCAGAGCTGGTGACGAGATGAAACCTGAGTGAACCTTTATGAATGACTCATCTCTGGATCAGCAGCTAACTACAAAGGAAATGTGTCACTTAGCCATCTCTTCTTTTGACTGCTTTTTCATCACATTTTATTTCAGATAATGCACTGTAAATAGTATTCTACACTGAACTGTTCCAGCCTATCCCAGTAAACCGTAGTTACTGGAGACAAACGTAGGACGCTGCGCTTTTTTGTGTATAACCAATTTTCATACACATACCAGTTTTGGATTGAAAACTCTCTTCTGGAAACCTTGACACTCTGCTTCATATATGAGGATGAGCTCTAGGATAAATGAAGAACTGAATTTAGATTTCTCATAAAATATTTCTTCTGACTATGGCATTGATAAAAAAATTAAAGTCTTTTGGTTGTGGAGAAAATAATAGGTGACCTGTAAAAATGTTTTCCCTTGGAAACTGATCACTGTTGTTACAAATCAATTCTGTTTCTCCTATTTGCCTTGGTAGATCCAGGCTTCATTTCTAGCTCTCGAAACTTTGAGCTTTTCTGCATAAATTGTTTCTTGTAAATAAGGCTCAGATACAGCCTAATTTACAACTAAATGTGCATGAGAGAGCTCTAAGGCAATCCAATTCTCACTTGTTTTTCATTCTTGTGATAGAGGTTACTGGTATAATCAGATGGTAAACATGTATTTTGGACATTGCTCCTTCTGGACCAATCCTTAAAGGTTCTGATATGTTACAGTCCCCTGCTAAAAACCTTGTTTATTAGTTCAAGCTGTGGCATTGTATGTTTTCAGTTTAGTGGGACCAAAAGCTCAGCCCCAGACTATCAGTCAGGAGGGTAGCTATTACACAAGCTCATTAAAACTTCAACCCCTCATGGCTGTCAGACATGTGGGAGGTCCTTCCTTTGAGCAAAAATAATGCAGAGCCCTTTATAAAAAGGCCCTTTTCATCAGGCAGTGTCTGCATGTTTTTTTAGCTCTGGAGATTCCTGGCTCAAACCTCCGCTGTCAGCCAAGGCAGCAACTTCCCTCCAGGCATTGCTGAGAATAGACACTCAGGCCACTTACATCTACTTACCACTTTTAAAGAATTGTTAATTGTAGCAACCCTTCTCATAAGTGGGATTTTATTCTGAAAATGAATATCTTGGCTGCTGTGGCAGAATTATCACTCAGTTTAAATTGGGAAGTGTGAGAAAAGTTGGCAGCATTCTCCTCTGCATCTTTGACTTTCCTGGATATTTTTTTCAGTGCTGTTTTGAGCAGTGGGATATTTTTGAAACATGAGTGTGATGAGTAGGTGCCAAATTTTGTAATATATATATCTGTCAAGGGTGATGAGCACAGTTCTTGTGGGAAGAACTTTCATCCTGTATCTTATGATGGGGAAATTCAGTGTGCACTGGGAAATTCATACATGTACTAATTTACTAATTTTGTTTTGCAGCTGCTTTGCACAAGTATAAATCATTCAAATTCAGAGACAGTAAGAAGCAGTGTGTTTACAATTCATAGTACAGCCCAGAGTCTGTAAGAGTCCAGACAATGTGAAATACAGGGAAGGGGAGGAGAACCATGCATTTATTTCTGTTTCTTCCTCTGTTCAAAGACATAAAGGCTGATTGTTGAACTTCATTATTATTTGTTAGCCATTGATAATGCATAATACAGAAGTTCCTAATTAGTTTGCTTCTTATTACTTTCTTTGTTTTTCAAGATCTTTCCATCTTGTCAGTTCTGCTGGATATCCTGGGCTCATTTAGTAGGCTGATATAATTATCTCTTTGACTTTTTGTTAATTAATTAATTAATATAAACATTATTAATTAATATAAACATATTTAAATGGTAGTAAGTGAAGTATCAACTTTTAGGCTCAGGGAAAACATTCAACACTATAATTTTTGTTTTGCTCGCAGTTTTAAATTATTTTTAAAATATACATGGCATAATGCAGTCAATGAATTTAGCTTTAAAAACAAATAACACTAAGGACCTGATTACATACTCTTTTACATATTGGAAATCCATTTATGCATAAGTAAAGATGATGAAAACTACTGTCATGTAGTTTACCCCTTGCAAAAGCACAAACACTTGAACCAGAATAGATCAGGTGGGAAATCGGGTAGCTGGAGCCCAGATTACAATTTCCACTCAAATAATTTCCTTTTTATTATGATTTCAAGGGGAGATCTATTTTGTGGAATCATGATTCACAGTATCACAGTATCACAGTNCGAGGGAAGCCAGCTGATATAATCTTTTGTGGATTTTAGTCAGGCTTTTGTTACCAGCTCTCACAGTATCCTTCTGGACAAAATGTCCATCATTCCACTGGGTAAGCACATCATGCAATAAGTGAGGAACTGACTCACAGATTGGGTACTAAGGGGTGAATGGAGTAACATCACACTGGCAAAACTGTCACTAGTGGGGTTCCACAGGGCTCCATCCTTGGCCTAGTGCTCTTCAACATCTTCATAGATGACTTGGACACAGGACTTGAATGGATGCTAAATTTGCTGATGATACAAAACTGAGCGGAGCTGTTGTCTCCCCTCAAGGCAGAGAGACCCTGCGGAGAAGGCTGCAAGGAGCCTTGAGAGGAAGCAGCTGAGAGGAGGCGACTGAGGGGAGACCTCATCACAGTCTACAACTTTCTCATGAGGGGAAGTAGAACGGCAGGCACTCATCTCTTCTCTGTGGTGACCAGTGACAGGATCTGAGGGAATGGCCTGAAGTTGTGTCAGGGGAGGTTTAGGTTAGATATTAGGAAAAGGATTTTCACTCAAAGATTTGTTGAAAGAGGCTCCCCAGGGAAGTGGTCTCAGCACCATGCCTGGTATATTTCAAGCATTTGGACAATGCCTTCAGGTACATGGTAGGTTTCTTTGGATTGTCCTGTGCAGTGAGGAGTTGGACTTCAATGATCCTTGTGGATCCCTTTTAACTCAGAATATTCTGTGATTCTGTATGTACTTGAATACTAATTTTGATGTAAAATAATACAAGACTAGCTACAGAGACAGTTTTTCATTATGTTATTTGCATTTATATTGCTTCACATGATGGGAGGTGTTTCCATGGTATTTAAAAATTTGAGATTGATGATCAGCCTGGAGAAGAGGAGACTCAGAGGTGACCTAACTGCTGTTTACCTGAGGGGAGGTTGCAGTTGGGTGGGTGTGAATCTCTTCTCTCAGGCTGATGACAACAGAACAAGAGGACATAGCCTCAAACTACGCCAGGGGAGGTTTAGGCTGGATATTAGGAAGAGTTTTTTCACAGAGAGAGTGATCTTTCATTGGAATGCTCTGCCCAGGGAGGTGGTGGAGTCGCCATCCCTGGAGGTGTTTAAGAGAAGAATTGATGAGGAGCTCAGTGACACAGTCTAGATGTTGGGAGGCTTGGATGGATGGAGCGTGGTGCCCATGGTTCCACGCTTGTGGGTCTGATCCCTGGGTGGGCCTTCGCTTGGGAGTTGGACTAGATGATCCTGTGGGTCCCTTCCAACTCAGAATAACCTGTGTACCTGTGAACCTGTGAACTATTATAAATACCTAGGGGAATTGGGCAAAACGCTTCCTCTTCTTATGTAGTAGACTGAAAGATGTACAAAGAAAAAGAGATTTCACTGTAACACACTCTTAAAATTTATGGACTATTAAACAGAGAACTAAATGAACTTGAAACAATTCAGACACTACCTAATAATAAATCAAGCCTTATGTTAGTTTCCTGAACCTAGTAATGTGTTTTCAAACTGGCATTAAAGCTGAAGTTTTCCCAACATCTTGAGTGGAAAAAGGTATTCAATAGCAGCTGTTGTATTTTGTTTCTTAAAAATACTTAACATCTAAATGAGTCTGGATCTTGGGTAGAATTAAGAATTCAGGACTTTCCAGATGTAAAAGAGCATTGAGGTTTTGGACATACAACAAGCAATTCAAGTTGAGCCCATTAGTGATGTGGTGTTCCTCTAAGAGCAAGGACTGCTCTGTGTAATTTACCACCAGTTCTGGCTTACCGGAGATGTACTGGAAGACTGGAAATTGGCTAATGTGACACCTATCCACAAGAAGGGCTGGAAGGATGATCGTGGTAATTACAGACCTGTTAGCCTGACCTCAGCCCTGGGCACAGTCATGGAACAGATAATCCTGAATGCTATTACACATGCTATTACCTACAAAATAACCATGATATTAGATCTAGTCAGCATGGATTTAGGAGAGGTAGGTCCTGCCTGACCAACCTGATCTCCTTTTATGATATGGTGACTCGCCTGGTTGACAAAAAGAGGCCGTGGATGTTGTGTACAAGGATCTTAGCAAAGCCTTTGACACAGTTTCCCATGGTAAACTTCAGAAGAAACTCTCAGACCGTGGGTTTGATAGAAGCATTCTGTGTTGGGTTAGGAATTGGTTGGATGGACAAGTCCAGAGGGTGCTGGCAAAGGGTGCCACATCCAGCTGGCAACCAAGCACTAGTGGAGTCCCACAGGGATCTGTGCTTGGCCCAGCTCTGTTTAATATCTTTATTGATGATATGGATGAGGGAATTGAGTCCACCATTAGCAAGTTTGCAGATGATACCGAGCTGGGGGCAAATGTTGAACTACCAGAGGGCAGACAGGCTCTTCAGAGGGACCTTGATAGGCTAGAGAAATGGACAGATTCTAATAATATGAGATTTAACAAGTCCAAATGCCGGGTTCTTCACTTTGGACATAACAACCCCATGCATCCCTATTAGCTGGGGGAGAAGTGGCTGGAGAGTGATGAAATGGAGAGGGATTTGGGAGTAATGGTTGACAGGAAACTGAATATGAGCCAGCAATGTGCCCATATGGCTAAGAAGGCCAATGGCATCCTGGCCTGTATTAGGAACAGTGTGGTCAGTCAGACTAGGGAAGTTATCGTTCCCCTGTACTCGGTGCTGGTCAGACCACATCTTGAGTACTGTGTCCAGTTCTGGTCTCCCCAGTTTAAGAAGGATGTTGAGCTGCGTGAGAGGGTCCAGAGAAGGGTGACAAGGATGGTGAAAGGACTGGAGGACAAGCCCTATGGAAGTGACTACGGGAGCTGGGGTTGTTCTGCTCAATGAACAACAAGGAGGCTCAGAGGTGATCTAAGTGCTGTTTACAGCTACCTGAGGGGAGGTTGCAGTTAGGTGGGTGTAAATCTCTTCTCTCAGGTGGCCAGTACCAGAGGACAAGAGGACATGGCCTTATCCTACACCAGGGGAGTTTTAGACTGAATGTTAGGAAGAGCTTTTTCACAGAGAGTGATCGCTCATTGGAATGGTCTGCCCAGGGAAGAGGTGGCGTTGCTATCCCTGGAGGTGTTTAAGAGAAGACCGAATAGGAACTCATTTACATGGTCTAGACAATGGGAGGCTCACATGGATGGAGCGTGGTCCCCATGGCTTTAGGGTTGTGGGTTCGATCCCTGGGTGGGCGCTTGCTTGGGAGTTGGACTAGATGATCCTTGTGGATGCCTTCCAACTTGGAATATCCTGTGAACCTGTGAACCAGGTTATTTGTGAACGTTATCTAAAATCTCCTCTTTCTGGCTTCAGTTTAGGTGAGTTGCAGTCATTTTTGTGTAATGACATTAGACTACTAATTTTCATTAGTACTCTCATATGTGTATAGTTCAGAAATGGTGACCATTCAAAAGTGAATCTGCTTTTCAGTCTTTAAATGAAGTTATGTGAGATTCAGTCATTTCACCATGGTACAGAAGCTTTAGTTGTTCAAAAGTGAGAGAGATGGAGTTTGATTAAAATTGATTCTGAAATAAGAGCATTAGTTTTGCGTATTTGTGTCCATTCTGATTCAGCAGGGAATTAATTAATGATTTGGTACACAGCTGTTTTCATCTGTTTTGGTGAGGTCACTGGGAAACACTCCACAGAAACAAGCAGCCCTTGCTTGTGTTGGAGAGGAAATTGTGAGCGCCACTGTGGAAACAGAAAGGAATGTCTTCAGGTGGAGACACAGTGGGCCGAAAGGAGGGTATAAGAAGAATGGAAGCACAGGGTTGGAGGTGATGTCGAAAAAGAAAAATATTTTGGCTGAAGAAAAATGGTATGCAGGAAGGAGTGCCCTTCAGAGGGACTTTGACAAGCTAGAGAAATGGGCAAACTCCAACAAGCTAGAGAAATGGGCAAACTCCAACAGTAAGAGATATAACAAGTGCTGGGTTCTTCACTTTGGACATAACCCCATGCAGCGCTTTCGACTGGTGGATGAGTGGCTGGAGAGTGGTGAAATGGAGAGGGATTTAGGAGTTCTGATTGACAGAAAACTCAATACGAGCCAGCAGTGTGCCCAGGTGGCTAAGAGGGCCAATGGCATCCCGGCCTGTATCAGGAACAGTGTGGTCAGTCGGACCAGGGAAGTTATCATTCCCCTGTACTCGGCGCTGGTCAGACCACATCTTGAGTACTGTGTCCAGTTCTGGGCTCCCCAGTTTAAGAGGGATGTTGAGCTGCTTGAGAGGGTCCAGAGAAGGGTGACAAGGATGGTGAAAGGACTGGAGGACAAGCCTTATGGGGAGCGGCTACAGGAACTGGGGTTGTTCAGCCTGGGGAAGAGGAGATTCAGAGGTGACCTCATTGCTGTTTACAGCTACCTGAGGGGAGGTTGCCGCCAGGTGGGTGTGGATCTCTTCTCTCAGATTGACAACACCATAATGAGAGGACACGGCCTTAAGCTACGCCAGGGGAGGTTTAGACTGAATGTTAGGAAGAGGTTAAACCAAAGTTTTATCAAAGACTTTGGCCTTGCTTTTAATGTGTAACCATGACTCTGCAATCCATTAAGCTAATTTTCTTAATCTAACTTAACTTCTTTAAGTTAGAAATCTTAACTTTTCTTGAGTTGCTCCAGGTAAATTAAATGTTTTCCCTGGGGCCACTGAACAACACTCATGTTCACTCATGGAGGATTTTGCCTTCCTTGTCCTTTCAGGCAAATATGTGTTGAGTTGCACAGGATACTCTACCATTATTGGTTTGCTTCTTTGTTCATTGAGAGCTTGTGTACCTTTGTCAAAGTAATTTAAATCATTGCTTAAATCGTTCAGAAGTCATTTTTATATGCAAATAATTTTTAACATGCTGCATGCATTAAGTATTCATACTTCAAGACATCTCCTTAATATTGTCACAAAGTATTAACATGTAGTGCTCTAATGTTGTTGAGGGCTTAGGGTTTATCCAAACCTTCCAAAAGAATCAATTTGAGGGAATAAATCTCAAGAGTATCTGTGGCCTGATTTACTTTCTGCAAAGCCCTTCTCTCTGTCTGCTCCTTCCTCTCGTTTGACATGCAAGCCTGTTGCTCCATTAACAACGAGATGCATTTCAAAAGTATGTTTCCAAATATGTTTCATTTGAAATTTTGAAAAAAATATATGTTGTCATGCAACTGGAATACTGTGTCCAGTTCTGGGCTCNGGACAAAATGGTATCTTCAGACAAAGAATTTACATAAACATTGCAACTTTCTTGACCACCTTTCTGATTTGATTTCTAGATGAATGCAAACACTGAAAAGTTGCAGTATCTTTGGCACATCAAAGGCAGAAGCCATGTTAGGGTGACATGTAAAGTTGGCAGATAAGGTGAAAAAGGCTGTGCAATGCAAGAAAATAAGTGGAATAATTAATTCATTGAGCGGGAGAAGCCTGAATACATAGGTACCCTCCATAATACAAGCTTTCAGCTGACAGCTCACAATTCAGACTTGGTGCGGAAGGACAAAGTACCCATTAATGGGCTGATGTCTGTGTATACGTAGTGGTAGAGAGAATCTGGAGAGGTCACGAAGTCCTGAGGGGAAGAGCAGCTGACATCTGTGGTGGTGGAAAAAGCCAAGTAGAGACCTGAAAGAGGAAGGCAGGGCTCTTAGGGTGAAGCCCAGCAAAGTGGTCTCTGCTATGACATTTTTAGTAACCTGAAGGTAATTTCTTAAAGCCTGGGAGGAGATGGCAAAGGACATGATGTGTGGCACCATGGGGATCTGGATGAGAGAGATAGTTTTAAGCTTTGTAAGAAAAATGAAGATTGTAGATCTTTTACACACTATGTAAAAAAAAAAATCCTGATCATAATTTGTACTCTTTATGGAACAGAACAGAAGAAATGGAAACAAGTTTTTTTGGAGACCACCATAAGTAGTGGTGATATCTCTGAATTTATTTTACACTTGTGTTTGTTCCAGTGTTACAGATTCTGCTTAACAGCATAAACTCCTTTCTACAAACCTCAAGCTCTTACTTTTGTACCCAAAGGGTTTCTGTCATGGAGAAAATAAATTCTTCTTAATCACCACTGAGGCTTCTACACTCAATTATTTTGGTTCATGTTATTTATTTTTATTTATAGGCACTCATCAGCATAATATGCGATTGCCTACAGCAATAGGATTTCTTAGATACCTTAGGAATTTTTTCTACCTGCTTGTATATCATTCATAGCATTTTATATTCTTTTTCCATTTGCAAGCAGCTTGGCAAAGCATTACTGATATACTATCATAAATGTCTTCCCCGAGAAGAGATAAGCTGAAGCATCAATAACTGATGAAAGAAATATCCATTTCACAGAATTTTAACAAGACTGAAAAAGTTAAATGCATGTGGACAGACACATAGCTATGCATACATTTAATGCATCACACAAAGCTTGCAAAGGACATGGTATCAGATAACTGTGCAGACTTCAAAAGGCCATGACAATAGCCTGTTTTTACAACCACTTTTAAACAGATATTTCTAGGATGAGATGTTCAAGTGCAATGCAGTTAACACAGCTAGATCATTTGGCAGGTTAGAAAAATGTATTAATTGCAGGATCTATTGTGGATGAATAAATTGCATATGTAAAACTGGAAATTATCCTGTATTCCGTGATTCACTATCTATTTCTGATATGGAGAACTAAATCCTCTTGAACAGAGTCACAGATGCGTTAACAATCTGAAAGCACTCAGCACAGAGCATTTATTTTACCTTCAGCCATCACGTTCCTTCCTCCAAAACTTGCAGAAAGGTTGGAGCTGATCCCTACGTCAGCCATGTGGTATACACCTCCTCCTGCGTGCAGCGCATGGGACGCTGGGGATGTGCTGCCGAACCACTGAAGCTACCAAATACTGGCCAAGACAACATTGTTTGGAACATCTCATCAGTGTCACTAACGGGAACAGAAAGGTTTTCTGCATTGAAGGAGCCATACCCAACTCTGTGCTGCCCTCTTTCGCTACTTCGAAGGACTGGAGAGTCTCGCCCAAAGTTTGTTAAAGACTAAATGATCAGAACCTTTTTCAGTTACTGAAAATGGCATGGCATTGCTCGCCTGTGTTAAACACTACTCGATGCCTCTGGGATATGGAGGTGGAAGGGAAGAGTGCCACCTATTTCCTCAGTTCAGCAGCTTTCTCTTACGCCTGAGTGTCGTGGTTTGACCCTGGCTGGATGCCAGAGATGCACCCACAACCTCTCCTGGAGAAAAAAACTGGAAAAATAACTTGTTACAGGCAAAGCAAGGCAAACTACAAGTGAAGAATATAAAGGATTTATTTATTAACTAACAAGATTGGAGCTTGATGTGAAGAGCATCATTTTAAAGGCAACCTTTTCCCCCCACCCCTCCTTCTCTTACAACAGATCTCATATTCCCTTTTTCGACCAGGAGACAAAGGGGGAACAGGGTAGGGGATAAGCCAAGCAAGCTGGTATTTCTGACCAGATTTGGGGTAGGAACCATCTCTCTGCCCTTCCATNTTTCCACGGCAGCTACGGGACCCAGGCAGAAGCTGTTAACCCCCTCGCTGCCAGAGGGGAAAAAACCAAACCATGACACTGAGTTCATTGCTTTTTGAGATCAATCCCCCAGGAGGAAAACTCCCACAATTTAGCATTGCTGTGCTTGGAAAAATGACTTTGAAAGGGAAAGTTTAAGAGATAAGTTGTAAATAATCACTGTGATTGTAAAATGCAGAGTTTGACACAACAGAATTGTTCTTCCCACTTTAGCAAACTTCACGACATCTTTTTTACCTGGTTTTGGATCCCGGGTAGGGGAAAAAAAGCTAGTCTAGTTTAATTTAATTTCCTACTGTAGCAGAAAGGATCCATCCCTCACACCCTCCTTCCATCACCAGCAATGCAAAGGTTTCACTGAAGTACATCACCTTTAAAATGTGACTGGTTTAGAGGAGAAGAAAATGGTTGGGTTTGCCAACTACAGTTTTTTACTGGATGTTTAGTAGTAGTATGATAATTCTGTTTGTAAGAGTATTTAAGTACTTGCCTAATTTTAAGCAAGTGCCGTTTTTTTTAAGATCATCGCATGCTTAAAATTAATACACTATTTTTTTAAAACATGTATAGACTTGGTGATTTACATGCACCCACATTCTGCTGATTGATGTCAAATCTTTTGAAAGAATTTGTATTTCTATCTTTGCCTCCTAGGTGGACACCCATGGAAACATTCTGCTGACATCGCTTGAAATTCACAATGAGGTGGCAAGCAATGAGATCACAACCAGCGTTACGGAAGCCCGAAATTCAACTATATCCTTTGACAACTCAGGAATCCAGTACAGAAAACAAAGCTCACATCGTGAAAGCCTTGGAAGGCGTTCTTCAGAAAGAACAGGCTCTCATAGCAAGAGAGGCCATTTACGAAGGAGGTCTTCACAACTGAAGATAAAAATCCCTGATCTAACAGATGTGAACGCCATCGACAGATGGTCAAGAATGGTGTTTCCATTCACATTTTCTCTTTTCAACTTAATTTACTGGCTATACTATGTTAACTGAGTGACTGAGTTTTTTAAAGGACTTCAGTTATAACAAGTGAAGTACTACTTGCCTGCAGAGTTTATATATATATTTATATATAAAAAAATATATATATGAACTTTTACTATGTAGACCATACTCATGTATGTGTGAATACATGTAGAAAAGAATTATGTGTACTTTAAAGCACATACTCCAAATCAAAAGTGTATGTATGCACACACACATGAACACATTCATTCCGAGGTTATGGACATTAACATGCACTTCAGAGGAACATTTTAAAACAAAAGGCAGGTGTTGTCAAAGCAGCAGGCCTTGAGAAAGTGTTGTATATTACTACTACAAAACTTTGATTGTCATAGAAATTTTTGAACAGCTGTAATCATGTATAAAGTCAGTATTTAGTAACATCATTTGTAACTGCTTTCATACACACTTTCATACACACTGATCATAAAGCAGTAGAGTTACACTGGTATGTTTAAAATATTTATATTGCAGATCCATCAGTTATGATTTCATCAAGCCAAATTTATTTTTCTTTGCTAAAATTTCTTGAGTTTATATATATCACAATACATTTTTTCCCAGTCTCAAAAGGACATAGTTTTTAGTGATCTCTTGCTTTCTCTTCTGCAGTAAGCAAGCTGATCGTGGGAATGTTGTAGGTATTTGGAGACATATACAGGTTTATAAGATTTCAAACAAGCATTTTAAGTGTCCATCAACAGTGAAATTAATTTTTTGTAAGTACTGTAAATGTACAGCACATTTTCCTTCCCTTGGACTGGTTCCAGCTGCCATGTCATTTTGAAAGAGAACAGCACATTTTTAGTATAATTTAGCTGAGAATTCGACTACTGTCAATGTGTTCTACATCTGCTGTAGATTTAAAGATTAATATTCCAGTGAAAGAATAGAAGATGTCTCAGGTTATTTTTTTTGACATGAAATCACCTAGCTTTAGCCTTTTTAAAACATGCATTCATATTATTTAATATTCTTATAACATTGTATGTTAATGTAAAATCTATTTGCATAATATGCATATAAGTATATTTTGTCAATATTTTTCTTCCCTGTGCTTGCTATCGTGACTGCATGTTATGTCATATTTTTGTTTCTGTGATGTTATAACTTTTTATTCTCTAGAGTTGAGCAAATAGAGCACTTCCAATACTTTGATTCAGTAATGGAGCATTTTCATATTTTATTTATATACTGAAAGTATATACGCCTACACTTACCAAGGTAGTGTGCTGCCATCACAGATCACAGGAGTATGTTTTGTTTCATCATGTTTCACTATGTTCTAACGTATTCTTAATGCAAATGTGACTACTTCAGTTTTCATCCCAATTCATTCCCTCACCAGGATTCCAACTTTTTTCAGTCTAGTAGATTGTAGTTGTCAAGGTATGCCAATTTCAGATCTTTTAACTTAATTTGTTACTTATGAGAACTAAACCTTTCTAAAGAAAAGAATATATATTTTTTGTAAACAGTGTTTCTACCATGTACATTCTCAAATAACAAGAAATACAGTAGCATAAATAGATCTAAAAAAAACAGAATTCAGGCTTAGCCCTGCCAGTTCTCTGCATGTGGAATACTTCTGGACATTGATGGGATATTTTGACAGATAGAGAGCTCTGGCTACTAGTTAGAGACCTCTGTGGGAGAAAATATGTGTGAGTATACATCTAGCAAAAACACCAAAAAGGGATGAAACTCAAAAGGCTGCCTTGGCTTTGTAATGACGAATGTTCTCACTAGTACTTGATTTATCTGTGAGTAGAGCAATGATATTTTTGTTGCTGCCATTACGGTCCTTTATTGTTTTCACCCCTCTTTGCAGTGGAACTGTGAATTTTTCTCTGGACTGAAATTTGGCGTAGACAAACTAGAGTTGCAAAGTCTGTGTTTCAGTTGCATTGTCGGAGCATGAATGGGCTCCACATAGTTGCCTTGCAGCGAGGCTGCAGTGCGATCCCCAGCTGGGGGTGTTCTCCTTAACCCTGGCTGCTGGCGTGGGCAGGATCAGCGCCGCAGTCCTGCTGCATCCTTGGCAGTGGTGCAAAGTGACTGGAACTGCAGTTTTTAAGCACTGTTTCGGCAGATAACTATACAGTAAGAAGAGCCTCAGAGGAGCCTGTATAGCTGCAGCAGAATAACTTGGTGTTTAACAGCTCCTCAATATAAAGTCCCATTGGTAGACCATAATGTATTGTTAGCTTTCTAATATCTCTTCAAGCTGTGAAGGGATTATAGAGCACATTCTCATAATTATAATCAAAGTAACTAACAATTAACGCCATCCCAAAGTACATATTAGAATTGTTGAAAACCCCTCCCAAGTTTTTATCTTAACAGCAAAATATATTTATACAAAACCATTTGATTTTAGTAAAAATTATAAATGGTAGGCTTTGCTTTAGAAAAATTACCCTACTGAAATGATCTCCAAGCGACTATTCCAGTAAGTGCCCTAAGTAACTAGCGTGAAAAACGGGATTCAAGAAGAAAATGGTTCTGCCCTCATGATTTAATGACAGCTCTCTCTTTTCTTCGAGCCCAGCTCCTAGCAATCATGTGGTTGGGCAGAAATCTTCAGTAAAAATAAATGATTTTTCAGTTGTGATAGAAAGATAGAAATGTATACTCCAAATCCCACTGAAATCAGTTCTCCAGTGGCTTAAACCAGAATTTCCAAGCAGACAGAGAATTGCTGTCTGAGCGAAGAGACAATGTGGATTTTTCAGGACCCTGCATGAGCAAGACAGCCAAGTCTCAGAGGACTCTGTCTCTGTCTCTCTCTCTCTCTCGCTCTCTCTTACCCTTTGCACAGCTGGAGGGCAGAATGTTACTGCAGCCCCTTTCAGGGAACTGCCCTCCCCACCTTGCCTGTCATTGCAAAAAGTGGGCAATTGCATGTTTCAGCTTTTTCACAAGATTTCACATCCATTGGTCTAGTTGAGTTCCATGGGACACAAACAGCATTAACCTTGAACAGATCCAAGTCTTGGTTTGACTTGAAAAAAGCCAGAAAAATCTCACATAAGGTTAGCACTTCATCTTACATACACATTTTTGTGCCTTTTTTTGCCAATTCCGTTCCTTCAGTCCCAGCACAACTTCTTACACAAACACACACACATACATCCATGTGTTAAGAACAGTGTTTGCCTTGACCTCCCATTTTCTGACTTTTGTCCCTGTGCTATAGCTGCAGTATATTATTTTAATCATAGATGACTTTAAGACTAAAAACAGTAATTTCAATCAAATCACACCAGAGTAATGTATTTCATAGCTAATTAATTCCTTTGTAACTCAGCACTATTATAAATAACATTTACACATAATTTCTTGTAAAAGGCATTAAAAAAAGAAAACTGGAACTATAATCTATTATAGCCCAAAGGGTCAATAAAGTATAGAAACATTATGGTGGTTTAACTCTTAAATTGATTTCATCCCATTGTAAAGATAAGCTAAAACCCAGTCCTTTTTGCTTAAGGCACATCTATGTATTTTTGGTATTCTTCAGCAGTGAAAAAAGAATAGTAAAATGGAATGACTCAGAGATGCTTTATGAAAATATGGATGAATGAATATTTATTAATTAAAAGGATTTAAAGATTATTTGTGGGGTTTTTTTTTTCCTGGGGATGGAGGGAGTGTGATGACTCTGTTGAGCTAAATTTTAATGCTTAATTGCTAAATATCATGTAATAGTCTTACACATTTTGTTGGGAAAAAAGTATTTTACTATTGACACACATGTAGCAGAAGAAATTCTTAAGCATTAAACTACTGTATTTCCTAGTGTTTTATATAGTACATCAAGGAAGAAGGAAAAACTACATCCACTGACTTAGCAAGATTCTTATAGCGAGCCAGTCTGTCTTCAAGTTGGGACATTGCCAATTAAGAGCAGAAAGTTTGGTGAAAAAAGACTTCTTTTGCCTCTTTCTGCCCAGGAGGAAAGAGAGGTTTTGGTATCAAAACAAGGCACTGTTTATTTATTTGTTTCAGTAAGGAAATAATAAGTATTTCAAATACAAACATAATACTTTGTCTTGCTTTGCTAACTGTATCAGGAATGGTAATTCTGTTCATTACACTTTCTATTGCTAAATATTACTAAGTTATTTTATAGAAGCCAGGATGCAGACAAGATTCCAAGATGAGTTTTTAAAGAAATCTTGACATAACTCTACAAATCATTTCCCCCAAACCAAAAAACATCTTGATAATTTGGAAGCCAGAAACAAACTGTCACATGCAAGCTTCAGTCTTATAGTAGCTAATGATATATGACACACTTTTTAGGAGTAGATAAATTATTCAGAACTGTAGATATAATGGCCTTTGAAATCAACAGAAAGGCTCCTTGGATTTCAGCACATTTCTGCTAATTTTTAACCATACTTCCCAGATCATAAGTAGCATCTGTGATTGGCTTTTTCTAGTCCAGCCTGCATTATAGGTAGGAAAAATTAACAACATAGCAAGCTTAGTTTTGTGATTAGAATATATGGTAAGACATGCATGTCTTTGTGCACTTTGGAGATTATACAGTAATCCCTTGAATATCACGGGGGGTTGGTTCCAGAGAGATGCCATGATAAGCACAATCCTTGAAGTAGTGGTAAATACGGTACAGATGTGGAAAAATAACCCACAATGTATTGAACCTGCAAATGGTGAGCCACAAAGTAGTGAGGGATTACTGTATATGGATAAATATTATTGGTTGCGTAAGTATTACTCTTTATATCAAAGTAGTTCAGTTTCTGTAGTAGAAATTATTTTTTTCCCAAAATAGTTATGGTCCTGTTAGTATCCAGACTACCTGTGCAGATATTGTTTTATGGTTAAAACTGTCACAACAGCCACCTGCTAATAGAGGTATGGCAGACAGCTGAAAACCAAACTAAAAGCCATGGGAATCCCAAGCCACCTCCAAACTGATTTGGAACAAAGAATCCTTCATAAGTGTCTTCAAACTCCTCTAAATACAGGGTCTGATCTTTTAAAAAATTATTTCAGATTTGAGGTGTTTAATTCATATAGTTCTTAGATCTTGTGAGAGCCTGACCTGCAGACTCAGACCTTCTGAAAATGAAAGCCTTTGGCAGCTTACCTAACATTCAGCATTACTTGTCATACTTGAAAACTAAAGCCACATGGATAGGATACACAATAGTACAAAAAAGAGGAAAGAAATGCCCCTAAAATCAGCTAGAGTTTAAATAATTGCCTAATTAACTGAACTTCAAGTAATGCTTAAGCAAGCACAGTATTTTTTTTGGCAATGTCCCTTACCTTTGCAATGTTCTGTGTAGTGTTCTTTGTCTCAGCTCTGCATCCTAATTTAGATTAGCAAGCTTTGTTCTCCCCTGGAAACAAGGGGAAACCCAGAAAGAGGCCCCTGCACTAGCATACCTCCTGCAAGGCAAAGGGGGAGCATCTCTATGGGTTTTCTCTAGACACAGGTCCCCAAACCCACTCCAGTCTCAGCTCCGAATCCCTACTTGGAAACGCCAATCTCTCGTCTCTGACTCCAGAGGGAGCCTCAGGCTAAACTCTGAAGGCCCCCAGCCTACCATCAGCAGTTGGGTTCTTTCAGCTGTTACTGCTCCTGCAGCGAAAATCTGGAGCTGTTATCCTAGTTGTCAGAAGCCACACCAGCAAACAGCATGTTTACTCAGGGCTATGATATATCACAGTAATCTTTAGGTTATTCATTCTAATATTCTATTTAAATATACTTCAGTTTATGTTCTAGCTTTTGAGAGTTAGCACACTTGTCTCCAATGCTGATGCAGTTTATATGAATATTCTTGGGAGTTTGGGACAGAGCATGAAGAGTTTTTCTAAATACTTTAAATCTGTTTAGCAGTACCCTTCTGGGAGTTTGCTCCATCCTTCATCTGTATCACAGATAAGAGTTTACATTACCCCTGCTCTAGACTGATCACACGCCTGCAGGTTACGGAGAGCTCAAGCCTGCAGATGTGTGCTGCCAAGTGCTGACTTGCTCAGCTGTGCCATTATATCTTCTGCTTGTTAGAAAGTCTCTCACAAATCAGACGTTGTATTAGTCTAACAACTATCTGCTGCTTCACACCTCCTCCTAAAATGTCAGCATTGCCACTAGGGATCTGTTTTTCCATCCTTTGAAAACTACTACAAAGAGGAGGATTTGCAGGCTGTCAGGCAATTAAGAACCTCTCTCGTTTACCCAGGCTTAAATTTTGCTTCAGGTTATACATTTAATCTACAGGGACAGAAGTAATTTGGTACAAAATTTCCTGCCTAGGGCTACTGTTAAAGAGTTTGCAGTCCAAAATGCAAGTCATGTAGATAGATGCAAAAGTATTTAAAATTCCTAGCAACAGTCTTTACATCTATTTTTTCCTTTGGAGATATTTAATGTGAAAGGCACAAACAACTGCAGGAGCAGGAACCAGCACAAAGTAAACCACACTATGCAGACAGTGTGAGAGCAAGAGACTTGTCGTCCTCTTGCTTTTAAAGATCCTTCTTGGCTGAGCAGCTGTAAGGTTTTGATGGAAATTCCAGCGCAAGTGGGAATGGTCCTGGGACATGAACCAGAGCACTTTCTGGGCAAGTACGCTAGGCATCTGCCTCTGACCTGAAGAGCTGACAAAAGCACTACTTGTAACTGCATCTGAGATGGAGGGGAGCTTCCTCTCACGAAGAGGCTTTGGGTGCCAAGTATACATCTGTGAGTGCCTTCAAGGCATGGATTTTCCCTACACACTGTATTTCTTGCCACAACCTACTCTGCCCTGCAGAGCTGTGTAATTCTCCTGGCACTGCAGAAGACACATGGGCTGAATTCATCCCCTCTCACATGGCACATTCATCTGAGGCATCTTAGTCCTCATCATTGTAGACCCTATTTATAACCATGAGGAACACATAGCATCATCCTGAGGGCTATTTAAAGCACACATTTGTAGTTCCAAGCCAACATTTTTAGTTTTATTTCTTTGACTATCTGCAAAACCATCTCCAAAGTATGAGATTTAACAAGACTAAGTGCCGGGTTCTTCACTTTGGATATAACAACCCCATGCACCGCTATCGGCAGGGGGATGAGTGGCTGGAGAGTGGTGAAGTGGAGAGGGATTTAGGAGTTATGATTGACAGGAAACTCAATATGAGCCAGCAGTGCGCCCAGGTGGCTAAGAGGGGCAATGGCATCCTGGCCTGTGTTAGGANGGCCTGTGAGAGGGAACTGTTTGCACAGAAGTGCTGTTGCACAGCGCTTTGCAGCTGGAGTTGTTTGCTTGAAGATTGCATGTGGTACGGAGCATGAGAGTAAAGTAAAGCCAGAGAAATGGAAATAATCCCTACAGTTGCCTAGATTTATAATTTATAATGTATACTGTTTATAACAGTTAATCGTGTTAAATTGTTTCAATTGCAAATAACAGAAGACATCGTGCGAAGTAAGGGATCCTGCATGATAAGCAACACAGTCCCACTCGTCTCCCTTATGTCTCACTGAGAGCTGACTGTGGGCTCATAACTTTGTCTGAAAACTCACCACCACATTGGGTATTGTAAAATAACTTCTGATTGCTTTGGCATTGGAAAACTGGGACATGACTTCATTTGCAAATGGGAACAATTTCAAGACATGATTTCCCATGAATTTAACAGTCCTGACTCTGCCTTATTCACAGGTTCACAGATTATTGTGAGTTGGAAGGGATCCACAAGGATCATTGAGTCCAACCCTTAAAACACACCACTGCCTACCCGGCGGGAATCGAACCCTGGTCTCCCACATGGCAGGTGGGGACACTCACCACTGTACTAAAGTGGATTTCAAATTCTAAGCTGGTAGCTGCTGCATCATTAATACATTTTTGAATTACCATTTAGTTTTTCATTATTTGATGTGAGGTATCGAGGAGTTTTGTTTGTTTCCCTAAAAATACAATGCCCATTTGCAGCAAGCATGTAATTAATCGGCATAATAAATGCAGATACAACTGCACATAGTGCAAGGTATTAAAAGTGGAACCTGCAACTACTGCTTGGGCATTATTTAAGATGTTTAAAATACTGTTGACAGTAACACTTGAAGAGTATGCTTAGTTCATAACAATGGTGATTATGTATTTTATATGGACTGCTAATATAGCATGTTTCCACGTATCTCATTTGCTTTGACAAGGCAATTTCTGGTGAAGCTAATGCTGGAACAATTTCCTAATGACCTCACTGATGTTAAATTTCTCTTGATCATGATTTCTTGTAGACCTGTAACATTCTGAATGCAGATGACAGTTTTGACATTCACAAATATGTAGGTTTAATTATCATTTTGATTACTTGAGCTGGAAAGCCAGATGCCTAAATATCATGAAAGGTCGAGTAGAACAAATCCTGATAGGCGGTATCTTTCAATGTTAGAAACGTTGCTTGGATTGGAAGGTTACTTAGAGAATAACAACAAGTGATTTCTTTGCATAATTCTAGTCCTGCCCAAAGAATTATTTAAATATTTTTTTAAATAAGGATTTGTCTTAAAAACAAAAGGAAATTTGAGTTGGAGTACCAGAGACATGTAAATCCCCTCAAATAAAATAGAACAGAAAGGAGAGATACCCAAGACATCACAATATATAAAGATCTGGTAGTTTTTCCCAATGCTCCATAATGAGTAACACTTATTGTTGAGGGATTCACATAAAGCATAGCAAGCCACATCTTTTATGCTAGAGAATTTCTTGATATTCATTACCTTTATGTGCAGAATTTATAAATCTATTTTCTAAAGCTATGTAAGGGTTGTAAAATCATACCATTATTTAGTACACAGGTCATCACAGATTTGGTTTATCGAGTGTAAAAAGTGGAAAAAAAATTTGCTAATCACTCATTAAACTAGAATAGATTCAAGCAAATGACTGCTCTTATGAGTCCTGATCCAAAGACCATTATAGTAGAAAGAAAAGCTCTCAGAGTTTTCAACAGGCTTTGCATACCACCTGAAATAAATATTAACCATAGTGATGGGAAATTTGCATCTTAATTGACTATATAAAAATCAAGGCACAAAAAATGCCAGAATATAAGATATATATGAGAAAGATCAAAATACAGTAATGGACTGAAACCCAAAATTGCAATAGACACAAGGGATAGAAATTTTTCCAATTTTAGTTTAATCAAGTACATGGTTAGGTGAAAAACAGACAAATTGAGTTTTTGTTTGTCCATGGGTGTCCACAAAACCCAGGCTTGGCCCTTAGCAGCAAAATGCCAAACCAAATGAAAAAAACCCCTCCAAACTACCAGCAAAACACGAAAGTGGAGCACCTCTGGCAGGTCTCCCCATCTCCATAGGGAGGCTGACATCCTACTGAAACAGATAGGTAATTTAATTATTCTTTGTTAATGGCAATGTTGATATCATAATATTAATCATATTACTGATGTTTAATCAGGATATAGACATATTACATGCTTTTTTGAAAATGAAACCTTATATAAACCTGACCATATTGAAGCATACTGAAGTTATGGGACAATTTAGATCATGAAGTTAATTTTTTTTTGACCAGAAGGTGCTTTCCTATGTACAAAAGTAAAAACACTGTCTAACTTTCATGCTGCTTCCTGCCTGTTGACACCAGTCCAACATTCTGAAGATGAGAGGATCACAGGATTACAGGATATTCTGAGCTGGAAGGGACCCACAAGGATCATCTAGTCCAACTCCCAAGCGAATGCCCACCCAGGAATTGAATCCACAACCCTGAAGCCATGGACACCACACTCCATGCATCCAAGCCTCCCATTATCTAGACTATGTCACTGAGTTCCTCATCCAGTCTTTTCTTAAACACCTCCAGAAATGGCAACTCTACCATCTCCCTGGGCAGACCATTCCACTGGCAACAGGTTAGGTAACAGGTTTGACTAGATTAGATTAGGTAATAGGTGATAGGTTGGACTTGATGATCTCTATGGTCTTTTCCAACCTTACTGATTCTGTGATTCTGTAAACCTCCCTTGGCGTAACTTAAGGCCATGTCCTCTTGTTCTGGTACTGGCAGCCTGAGAGAAGAGATTTACACCCACCCGATTGCAACCTCCCTCAGGTAGTGAGTTACTACAGGTTTAAATGAGGATAGAGAAATCACAACAACCAAAAAAGGAGAAGAACCTTGAAGGCGGGAAGTTTCTACGCTCATGTTGCCAATAATCTAGCAATTTTGGAAGAATTTCTGTCTAAAATTTACATGACCCATTTGGCTCTCAGTGCTGGCTGGCATGTCAAATAATCTTGAAAAGCATAATTACTAGCTTAGCTTTAATGAAAAAAACCCTGTTCATAACCTCTGAAGCACCATCTTCACAGTAATATATATATTTTGTCATTAGAAAGTGTTTGTAAAACATGAAAGTAAGAGCTTTGGGGGACTGGTCTAACAACTGGTCATGGAAATTTTCAGAGCACTCAGTCCTATTGATAGCTGCTAACTAACAAAAAGGCTGCCAGCAAATCCTCCATTCACTTCCATTTTCATTGGCTTATTCAAGAAAAAGAGCTGACTATTAGGAGCATCCTGCCTTGTCAAAGCCAGACAGCCCAGTCAATGCAGTCATCAGACTCTACTTTTAAATCCCAGAGACTGCCCCGGTGGCTCCAGCTGAGAGGATCCTGAAGACTTTTGCCACTCAGGTGCATAGACAGCTCTCCAGGCTGAAAGTATTTATGGCTCATTTTCCCTTTTTCTTTTTTTTTTCCCAAAATTGCCCTTTACCTTAAATAGCTCTTCTCCATCTGCCATTTGCTTTTTGATATATTTCTAGAAAGAAATTATATCCTTCCCAACCTTCTCTTTGCTAAGCTGAAACAATTTCAGCTATTTTAAGTCACATTGTGCTCTTTTCTCCCCTGGCCCTCATCTTAGTCTTTCTCTCACCTGTTGCAGAATTTAAAAAAGAAACATAATAACCCTCATTCCAGATTGTAAATGGTAAAATCATTATACTGTACTGTTCCTACTGTCTTTGTTCCTTCTGATCATGTCCTCATGTCATTTGGACACACCTTCCCAATACCCATTGTCAGCTTTCTCCCCTGCCCAGTTCTTAGCTAATAATTTATTTCAATTTGTCCTTTGTGTCTCTAATTCAATTTCCCTTGTGCTGTCCACTTGCCATCTGATTAACAAATAGAATCATTAAGTTCAGAGAAAACCCCTAAGATCATTGAGGGCAGCCATTAACCCAGTATTGCCATGTTCACCATCAAGCCATGTCCCCAAGGGCCACCTCCACATACCTTTTAATCACTTTCCAGGGATTGTGATTCCACAACTTCCCTGAGCAGCCTATTCCAATGCCTGACCACGTTTTCTGTGAATAAGCATTTCCTAATTTCCTCTTGTGTAACTGGAGGCCATTTCCTCTTGTCCTGTCCCTCGCTATCTGAGACAAGAGAATGCCCCCACCTCACTACAATTTCCTTTCAGGTAGTTGTAGAGAGAGTGATAAGGTCCCCCAAGAGCCTCTTTTTCTCAAGGCTAACCAACACATATTACAGGGAAGGAGAAATCCAGAATTAGTGCTGAACAGAAAGTTCACGTTTCATCTCACTGATGGATAACAGAGAACAAGCCTTCAGTATCTTTCACCCAGCTCCATTGACAACAAGTTTTGAAGCACAGTGAAAACCAGACATTGACAGACAATGGATATTTTACCAGGTGCCATGTTTCCTCCACAAACTCTTGAGTTTCAGACCTAACACACTTCTGTTGCAACATCAGCATTCATTTCAGTAGGAAGAGACATTAAACATTGAATTATCTTGTGGTTTAAAACTGAAGCCATCCTCCAATGTGAAGCAAGGAATTCAAGACAAGGCTGCATCAAAACTCAGCACTTACTTTTGTGACTTCAGCTAAGCATAAAAACTGCCCATGAATATCTCCCTTAATGATCACCCAGGGAAAACCATTACTAATGGCAACAACCAAGCACAGTGCAGAGCAGTGCACTGCACATCTAACAAATTGCTGGTGTCTTTGTCTGCCCAATGTGTGTCATGCCCAGCAGCACAGCTGGCAGCCCACTGGAGCAGGGACATTTCAGGAAGCCAAACAAGCTTTCCTGCTGATGCAGGGATGTGTTGTAAAACCCACCATTGAATAGAAGAGGAGGCTCAGAGGTGGCCTCATTGCTGTTTACAACTACCTGCGGGGAGGTGCCAGCCAGATGGGTGTGGACCTCTTCTTCCAGGCTGATGACACCAGAATGAGAGGGCACGGCCTCAAGCTACGCCAGGGGAGGTTCAATCTTAACGTTAGGAAGCGGTTTTTCACAGAGAGAGTGATTGCACATTGGAATGGACTGCCCAGGGAGGTGGGGGAGTCACCATCCCTGGAGGTGTTTAAGAGAAGAATTGATGAGGAGCTCAGTGACATGGTCTAGATGTTGGGAGGCTTGGACGGATGGAGCGTGGTGCCCATGGTTCCACACTTGTGGGTCTGATCCCTGGGTGGGCCTTCGCTTGGGAGTGGCCTGCTAGACTGAGAGGGAACTAGGTTGTGTTACCGCTCTGGGATGGGCTTTCAGTCTCTGCACGGGTGTTAGATGCTGAGTTGGACTAGATGATCCTTGTGGGTCCCTTTCAACTCATAATGTTCTGTGATTCTGTGATTCTGTGAAGCTGACATTTTCTAAACTGGCTAGAAATGCCTGCCCTTTCCTTTTCTTCTTTTTTGATATTTCAGTTGCAGGGCTGCATTGGAGACCTGATTTCCAAAATGTCCCTGCCAGAAATCCAAAAATCAGATCCTGCTCACGCCTTAAGACAAGTTATGGCTCCACAGCCAGTCATGACCTGCTGATTCTAGGACGAAATAGGAAGATGCTTTGTCTGACAGAACAAAAAGAATCTGAAGACAAAGCTAAGGACAAGGGTCTTTTAACACAGAGAACTGATTCATGAGTAGTTGTTGAACAATTAAATTGTCAGTGTCAGTCCCCTCTATACCTAATACATGTTATTCTCCAAAGGTGTTTTGGACTGATTGATACACCCGGTTTTGTATCCACCATGCTCAGGATGAGCTGGAGACACCTCCATAAAGAGAGTACTAATTTTGGTACCGGGGGATGGAGAATTTGGGGAAGAAGATGTGAGATTCATTTACAGTCTTGTTCTTTAGAGTCTCTTTGCCACACAGAGCCTCCAAGTCTTTGCCAACAAGACAGGAGAATAACATTGGGAGGAACATGTCTGGCCTTTGCTCAACTTCCTGGGAGGATATGTACCCCTAGCTCCATGGGAGCAGATGGATGTCCATCCCCAGAAACCTTCATCTCCCCTTCATCTGAATAGCTAATGTAGCTAATGGGATTCCACATCATCCTGTCTGCCATGTATAGTCTCTCTGTGGCTCTGGGGATGCTCTACAGCCCATCCTAAAAGCCTGAGAAGATGCTCTGTAAAGGGTCACATGCAACATCAAGAACAATTTTTATAATTAAATACATATCTTATTTGGACTACAATTCTATTAGATTTTCCAGTTATACTGTATCAAGCATGAAAACAATCTCAAAGAGGAAATCGATGAGCACTAAACTGAAATTTACTCTCATCAGAGCTGTTACTGGAGGACAGGAGGATTATTTACTGGGGGGTGGTTTTCCACATAGTAGAATACAGTCATGCCTCAGGTTCACAGGTTATTCTGAGTTGGAAGGGACCCACAAGGATCATCTAGTCCAACTCCCAAGCGAATGCCCACCCAGGGATCGAACTCACAGGTGTGGAACCATGGGCACCATGCTCCGTCCATCTGAGCATCCCATTGTCTAGGCCATGTCAATGAGTTCCTCATCCAGTCTTTTCTTAAACACCTCCAGGGATGGTGACTCCACCACCTCCCTGGGCAGACCATTCCAATGAGAGATCACTCTCTCTGTGAAAAAGTTCTTCCTAACATCCAATCTAAACCTCCCCTGACATAGTCTGAGGTCATGTCCTCTTGTTCTGGTGCTGGCAGCCTGAGAGAAGAGATCTACACACACGTGACTGCAACCTCCCTTCAGGTAAACAGCAATGAGGTCAACCCTGAGCCTCCTCTTCTCCAGGCTGAACAACTCCATCTCCCGCAGCCGCTCCTCATAGGGCTTGTTCTCCAGTCCTTTCACCATTCTTGTGTTGCAAAGTTAAGATTTCCCAGGCTCCAAGAGTATCGACCAGAGCCTAGGGACACCACTTCCCCGCCACAGCCTCAGAGCATTCCCACCACAATGGCAATACAAGCATCCATGGTGGCAGCAGCCCAGCGGCTGCAGAAGTGACAGAGTGGTCAAAGAGAAGCCCAGGGATTCTCCAAGGGTCTCACCAGGCAGACAGGACTTAGAAACGCTTCCCTTTGCACTCCTGTATTGTGAAAGCCCCTGGGGAGGAGCGGAAAATGCTCCCGAGCGCTCCGAAGTGGTGGTGGGTGGAGTAATGGGTGTGGCCTTTATGCATATTTATGACCCACATGTGTTTGTGAATTAGATGTTTTGCAAGACCTTCAAGAGACCCATTCCTCACAAATTAGGAGGTATAACTGTACTTGTCGCAGCTGCAGATATGGGGGGGTTTAATCTAATTGCAGGCTTTAAATGCAAATATAAACTGTAAAATTTCACAAACACAAAAACCACCCAGTCGGTTATAATGCCCAGCTTATGCTATGGAGATGAATCCTTGCAGTGACAAATACAACTGCATGTAATATTAGGGACATACTTTGCACATATTGAAGAACAAATACATTACAGAGAAGCATGTTCTCTGCAACATTAATTCCCATGTATGTGTATGAATTAATGCAGTAAACTGCAGGTCTTTATCTGCATGACTTCCTGCAATATGTATGTGTCAGGATAAGTCAAAATTTTAACAACTATCTGCCTGAATAGTCTGAATATTTGATGCTTTGATGCTCAAAAATTTCAGTCAGAAGTCTAAAAACGTACATTTGCCCTCAGGAACAAGGGTCTGTGGTGGTGGGGTTGGATGCGGGTGTGCAGTTTGGATCAGGTATACTTCGTGTGTTGCTTCAGCTGTTGGCTTGGATTCAGTGATGCTGGTGGTTCCTCCCTTTCTATTTTTAAAGATCTTGGCCTTTAATATTTGTGCTAGAGTGTAGCTGTGTACTCACTAAAAAGCCCAGGATGAATCCCAGTTGTTGGAACAAATTGCTCTTGCTGAGAACAAAACCAATCCGTTATTAACATAATATGCCAGCAGGAGCAGTGCCAGAGTTGACTAAGGCCTCTGGGCGATAATGCTGTGTAAATAGCATTAGATTGCAACTAAAAGCCTGAGACTGAGGAACAGAAAAATTCCAGCACAGATGTGTAGCAAGCAAAAAGCTATTAGAAAAGAAGGCATAAGAAAGATCTATAACATCATAGGAAGTTTTTGACTTCTCTGACAAAACAGCTTGAAAATAGAGCTGGCATGTCAGTGCCACGATTTTTGCATGCAAATCCACAGAATCATAAAATCATAGAATTATTAAGGTTTGAAAAGACTCTAAGATCATCAAGTCCAATCATTACCTGAACTCTGCCACGTCCACCACTGGACCATATCTCTAAGCACCACATCTACTAGTTGTCTTTAATACTTACAAGGACAGTTACCACTTCTTGGGCAGGCTATTCCAATGCTTGACCACCCTTTCAGGGAAGAAACTTTTTCTAATATGTAGTCTAAACCTTCCATGACACAATTTCCCTTACAACTCAGAGTATTTCTTGGTTGTGACTCAACTTGAGGCCATTTCCTTTTGTCCTATTGCTTGTTACTTTAAAGAAGAGGTTGATCCCCAGCTCACCACAGGTTCCTTTCAAGTCATTGCCCCAAGCATTAAGGCCACCCCTGAGCTTACTTTTCTCCTAGCTAAACAACCCCAGCTCTCTCAGTTTCTTCTCAAAAGACTTGTGCTCCAAATCCTTCACCTGCTTCCTTGCCTCTCTGGACACATTACTGCATCTTTCTTTTAGTGAGGGGGAACAGACCTGGACCCACTACTCTATATGCAGTATTATCAATGCCAAGTAAAAAGAGACAATCACTTCTAAGGTGCTGTTGGTCACACTATTTCTTTCATAGACCAGGAAAGCATTGGCCTTCTTGGCCACCTGGGCATACTGCTGGCTCAATGTTCAGCTGCTGCCAACCAGCATCCCCAGGTTCTTTTCTAACAGGTTGCTTTTCAGCCACCCTGTCTCACTTTGTGAGGTTGTTGTGACTGAAGTACAGGACCTGACACGTCGCCTTGTTGAACCTCTTACAATTGGCCTCGGTCCATTGATCCAGCCTGCTCAGATTCCTTCTGTAAAGACTTCTAAACCCTCCAGCAAACCAAACCTCCCATCCAACGTAGTGTCATCTACAAATTGACTGAGTGTGCACTCAATCCCCTTGTCCAGATCTTTGATAAAGATATTAAACAGACTGGCCCACTACTGTGCCCTAAGGAACATGATTAGGGACTGGCCACTAGCTGGATGTAACTGCATTCAGCACCACTTTCTGGGCCCAGCCAACCAGCCAGTTTTTTACCCAGTGCACCCATCCAAGCCATACGCATTTAGGGTACTTGAGGGACTAACTTATTTTCTGAGATAGTTGCTCTGCAATTTCTCTAAAAATAAAATTACTGATGCCTGTCTTAGATTGGGATATTCAATAACTGGCACCTCAAATGACTTGCTACCTTAGCTGAGATCATAAAAGGAAAATCAGAAATCATTTGCTGACAAATGTAAACTCAAAGTGGATCAAGCTACAGTCTTGTTATTGGCAAGCTACCATGGAGGTTTGCATCCTCAAAATTTCTGCTTCTCCTGATGAGTGGGAGCTGATGGAGATTTTTTTTATTTTTTATTTTTAGAGTTTGTTCTGTAGGTTCTTTAATACATAGAAGTGCTTAGTCAGTGGATGTAGGTTATTTTAAAGATATTTTTTGGAGGCTTAAAGAAGGATTTAGCTTCTGGTTGCTGAAAGCTGATATCTGGTATGTGTACAGGCATCACATACACTGAAAGGGAGTTCCTGAGAAACACCTGCACTCAGCTGCCTGTAATTTTTCACCAGCTGGAAACAGCATGACCTTAACCGAAAGCAGAAAAACCATGACTCTACTGCTGTTCACAGAGTCTAACAAATCCTTCTGAGACGCAGAGCTTATGAGCTTGACATGACTTCCTTGTAGTCTTGAGATGAGAATCTTTAGTGCCCTACATCTCTATGCTGTGCAGGCACACAGCTTGCGTTACCACTAATTCAGACATATCTGCACAATGCTCCATTGCATCATGTAAACTTGCCCTTCATGTCGCTTCTGTTACACTCTGAATGGTGCAAATGTACAATATAATCAGTTGTATAGAGGCAGAGGTATAAATAACAACAAGTGATTAGGAGAACATTGCAATTAATCACAAGAATGCAGGTTCAATGAACTCTTGTTGTCATTTTTAATGAACAATACATTATAATTAGAGACACCCAAGTGGAATTGTAAGCACTTGCCAGTTGCAGAGATGTTGACTACAAGAATACTGCATCAAGAGCTTGTTCTCATGCCATTTGTTATGTGGTTTGAGATTTTTTTATGAACCATGTGCTGTGTCTCAATTGTGGCTAGAAAACATAGAAGAAAAGCAAGTAAAGAAAGGAAAAGAAATAGGCCCAGACTATTTCTTTATATTTCTGTAGGGCTGCATGTGATTCCACAGGATCTGCAGGAACCGCGAAAGTAATGCAGAAGAAATTGTTCTGTACCATGCAAATTACAGACATGTCACAAGGCAGGGATACCAAACCAAATACCAATAGCACAGTTGTGCTCTTAATAGCATGACCTCAATACTAGTGACCCTTGCCCTTCAACAACAGTGGATCTTCAGGATTGTACAGAGACAGCGCTGATGGAAGTGTTCAAGGAGTCACGGGTGATGATGGTAGATGACCCATGATTCAGGCCCATGTAAAAGAGTAGACAGCATAGTGGCTCTATAAACACTACTCTTTGTGCTTTTCTTCAAGTGTTTGTTACACCAGACTCTTTTATGAAGTTTCCTGTATGCCTTTGCTAACCTGTTGTCTATCTCTGTCAATCTTACTATCTGAAGAAATGATGCTTCCTAGATAGCTGAACTGCTGGGTTGACCTAAGCTCTGATTTACCTATGGTGATATGGGAATGATGGTAAGGTTCCTGAAGTGCAGGTTGGTAAAGAACTTCTGTCTTCTTCAAGCTTCTTCTACGGCCAAAAAACTCAGCAGCCTCTGCAAAGCAAGATGTTAGGCTCTGCAGAGCTGTTTCTCTGTGAGCAATTAGGGCAGCATTGTCAGCAAAAAGCAGCCCATGGACAAGGTAATTTATAGTCTTAGTGTGGGACTTCAATTGTCTTAAGTTAAATAAGTTACCATTGGTACAATATTGGACATAAATACCGTTATCCTCATTGAGATCTACCATGACCCTTTGGAGCATCATGCTGAAGGAGATTGTAAATAGAGTTGGTGCGAGAACACAACCTTGTTTGATACCATTGGTTATAGGGAAGGGCTCAGAAAGTGCATTGCCATATCTGACTTGGCCGCACTGATCCTCATGTAACGAGAAAATAATTTTGAGGAACTTGGGAGGACAGCGTAATTGTTCTAAGATCTGGCACAGGCCTTTTCTGCTCACAGTGTCAAAAGCTTTGGTGAGGTCAACAAATGTTACATAGAGTCCTTTGTTCTGCTCCCTACACTTCTCGTGAAATTGTCTCAGAACAAATACCGTATCTGTTGTACTCCTATTGGCTCTAAAGCCACACTGACTTCCAGGTAGGAGTTCTTCGGAGATAACTGGTGCTAGTCTGTTCAAAAGAATTCTTGCAAGAATTTTACCAGCAGTAGAAAGCAAAGTGATGCCTCGATAATTTGAGTAGTCTGATTTTTCTCGTTCTTATACTGTATGATGATGACTGCATCACAGAGACCTGATGGTAGTTTGATTTTTTCCCAGCAATGCACAACAAGCTTGTGAAATTTAGCATGGAGAGCTTGGCCTCCATGCTTCCAGACTTCAGGTGGGATTCCATTACTTCTGGTTGCCATGCCAGTTTTGACCTGTTGTATGGTCTTAAGAGTCTCTCCCATAGTAGGCATTATATCCAATTTATTTTTCACTGGCTGTTGTATAATGTGTTGAATTGCTGAGACTTGGACTGCACAGTCAGTACTGAAGAGAGTCTGGAAATGTCCAGACCATCAATTGAGGATGGAGGTTTCATCTGTGAGAAGCGTTTGGTTGTATGCACTTAGTATTTGACTTTGAATGTGATATGTGGGTCCATGCTCTACATTCAGACCCTCATAGAATCCACTGTAAACAGGGATCAGTTCTTGGCCCAGCTCTGTTTAATACCTTTATTGATGATATGGACGGGGGAACTGAGTCCACCATTAGCAAGTTTGCAGATGATACCACACTGGGGGCAAATGTTGAACTGCCAGAGGGTAGAAGGGCCCTTCATATGGGCCTTGATAGGCTAGAGAAATGGACAGATTTCAATAATACGAGATTTAACAAGTCTAAGTGCCGGGTTCTTCACTTTGGACATAACAACCCTATGCATCGCTATCGACTGGGGGAGGAGTGGCTGGAGAGTGGTGAAATGGAGAGGAATTTGGAAGTAATGGTTGACNTTCACTAGGGAGTTGAGCTAGATGATCCTTGTGGGTCCCTTCCAACTTGGAATATCCTGTGAATCCTGTGAATCCTGTAATCACCCGAATCAGTGCAAAGTTGAGCCTTTTCTGCTACTTGCATCCACCACTTGTTCTGCATGTCTTGAAGGTTCTGTTGGATATTACTGCATGCAAGGCAAAAGGCTGCTTTCCTTATATGGCAGGATGGCTGAGCAAGGTGTTCTTGGTGAGCAGTCCTCTTCTTTGACAACAATTCCTGAATTTCTCGGTTATTTTCATCAAACCAATCTTTGTTTTTATTTAAGGAGAACCCTAAGGATTCTTCAGAAAACTGGAGAATGCTGGTTTTAATATGTTGCCAAAACATTTCAGGAGGGGGATCTATGGGGGTCTTCAAGTCTAGTTTGAAGGTTTCCCTGGAAGCTGTCTCTCACTGTAGCTGTTTGAAGATTATTAACTTGAAGCCTCCTCCTTGGGGTGCTGCTCCTCTTAAGTTTGGGCTTAAAGTGGAGGTTAAATTTACATTGCACAAGGTGATGATCTGCTTGACATTCTGCACTACGCATCATTCTGATATGACAGACATCGCAAACATCTTTCTGGTGTACTGAGATGTAATCAATGAGGTGCCAGTGCTTGGATCAGGATACATCCAGGTTGCCTTCAAACTATCTTTCTGCTGAAAGATGGTGTCAGTGATGGTGAACTGTTGCTCTGCACAGAACTGTAACAAAAGATGTCCACTGTCATTGCAGTTTCCAACACATTGATTGCCTAGTACTCCTTTCCAGGTTTCGAACTTCTTTCCTACTCTGGTGATAAAATCACCAAGGATTAGGACAATTTGCAGGAACCTTTTGGCTGATGCAGTGCAGGTTGGTGTAGATTTTGTCTTTTTTTATAGAGTCAGCTTTAAAAGTTGGAGCACATGTGCTGAAGAGAACAACATGTTGATTATTGTGTAGAGGCAGGCATAAGGAGATAAAACAATCAGAATGGCTTGTTGGTAAATTGTCAAGTTTGGAGGCAATGGAATTTTTTGATCATGAAACCAGCTCCTGAAAGATGACTTTCAGTTTTAGGTCTACCTGACCAGTAGAGTGTATAACCAGCACCATGTGCTTTGAGGCTACCTTCCTCATGTAGACGAACTTCACTGAGAGTTGCAATGTCAATGCTGAGTTGTGATAGTAGTTCATGGGCAATTAGAGCAGAATGATGCTCATGATGTCACTATCTGCAGTATCAAGCATGGTTCCAATGTTCCAACATGCAAGTTGCAATTTTAGCATGCCTTTAGAGGCAAGTGAATGCCTTTGTCTCTTTGTGGTTTTTCCACCACATCAGAAGATGCCCATTGGCTGTGGTTAGCCAACGAGCTGGAGGGTGGAGATGAGCTTTGGTTAGGCCACCTTTTCTAGTCCCCTCTCTGTGTGGAGCAAGCAGTGCTCTCCTTGAAAAAAGGCTGCTTGGTCATTCAGGATGTTGCCAAACAAGGCTGTCATCTCCAGGGTCAGTCTCGAATGACCAATATCCTGAACCGCCTGCATGCAGGGCTGGATCTGCAGCTTCCAGTGCACCATATCACCTGCCCTTTGTCCCTCTCCTGTCACTACAGGACCTGACAAATGCGGGTGCATTCTTTGAGACTGTGCAATGGATTTTTTAGGTGAAGCTCAGTGTGCACAGAACTGGCCCCACCCTGAATCCTAGGCTTCATCTGTCTGAGCCTAGCAAGCTTGGACAGTGATAGTGAAGTCCACAGGATGTAGGCTTAATTAGAGTATCCTTCTCTTAGATGGATGGCCTTACAGGGCTAAATGAGCTCCATCTGCCTGGGTTTGAAATTAGAGCTGTTCTCCTCAGATGGTTGCCGGGAGGCTAATGAGCCCATCCTACCCATAGAACTTTTATACCCCTCTGTGTTGGCCACCTAAGACATTTCCAGACTTAAGAGGGAAAAGCATAAAGGGGAAGAATAAAAATGTGTTTCCCTTAAAAATTACTAAACTAATACTGACATACCTAGGTTTACAATAGAGGGTATCAGAATGCACAATTCTGTACACCCAGCAAGAACAAAAGCAGTGTCTGCACAACTTTACTGGGAGGGTGGTCAAACACTGGAAGATGCTTCCTAGAGAGGTGGACAACACTTCAAGCCTGTCAGTGTTTAAGAAGCATTTGGACAATGCCTTAATAGCATGCTTTAGGTGATCTGGTAATTGGATTACATGATCATTGTAGGTCCCTTCCACCAGGAATAGTGTATTGTAACTATAAATATATATATATGCTATTATATTACATTGCTATAGTATCTGTACACATATTTACTCTTCATAAAATAAAATATTATTTTATAGCTATTATTTATATTATTTATATATATATATACACCTTTCTAATTTATTACTAAAATCTATATAATCGGGACAAAGTTATCAAACTTGTTTATCGACATTCATATGTTTATTTTCAAACTATTACAACTTAGATGGCATTTCTAGTAGACTTTCAATAATATTTTAAAAATATCCTGACACTTCGAAAAGCAGAGAAGTAAAGCTACCTCAGGAGTTCCCATGAGATAACTGGTGGTTTGATTTATTTGTCCAGACAATATCTACAAGTCTCATACATATACAATAGCATTCAGAGGAAGAATGCTAGTTAAGAGTCTGAAGTAAAAGCCTGACAGCATGCTTAAGTGCTTTTTTCCCCTTGGAGATTACCATTTACATGAAATGTGACATAGACTACTCTGAGCTATGAGAGAAATTCAAGAAGGCTGGAAATAGAAAAACAACACTTTCAAGAGCCTTCCTTAATATTTATCTTGTTTGGGATGTGTCTGAGGTCATCCTCAGGGTCAAAGACTCCTGTGCATCTAATTCAAAAAGCTAAATGTGGTTAAGTGCTTTTGTCCTTAGAGGTTCCATTTCTTCAATTACGTATCTAAGAAGAGCCATCAGGCATCACCTAAAGAGAGTTTTGTAAGCAGATGTGAGGAATACCAACAGCGCAGTAATGAGATTTTGTTTGTGATTGAAAGGCAAATAAAGATCATAGGTGCACCCAGCACTACTTGAAACGCATGATAGAGAAAGCCACCTACCATTAAATTCCCCCTCTGAATTTTAAGAGCTTCAGGCACATTCATTTTCAATTTTATGAACAGTCCAAGCTGTCTGAATTTACACAGTAGGGTCAAAAATTTCCTGCCTTTACCTATTGGTTTCTAGAGATACTCCAACTTGTAATTAGAGAGAAATCAAATCTAAAAAAGGGAAAGGAGAAAGATTGGATGTTCTATAAAGAGAAAAAGTATATAGGTAGTCCTCTTGGTCACAGACAGTCATCATGCCTCTTCACACAATGTCAGGAGGCATTCCCTAGCTATACTCCCTGGCTATACTGACCTCGAGAAGGAGTTTGGAGTGGGCTTCCAACACAGGTACAGGTCATGCTAATGAAACAGAGCCAGTAGCAGGGTGACTGAATGGATAATGAAAACCAGTTTGTTTTACAGGAAGAGATAGATGTTGCTTAAAATTGTGGCCATCACTCTGCTTTTCAATAACCTTTGGACTCCTAAGTACCTACATGTAAATCAAAAAGAAAATAAAACATTTTATATCATTGAGGCAAAGCGGCATTTTTTGTGAGTTCCAGTTAATGCATTTTTTAACAGATTTTGAACAGATTTTTCCCACTGTGTGTCTCTTTCCCTTTTGCACACATGCACTTCTTACATAACCTGACAATTATAAGCATCCCAACAAATAGAAGGTCTCAACAATATCATGGGAATGGTAGGAATCTGTGCCTACCCAGCTGAAATGAGTGTTGTTGTTGCTATTGTTGTTTTCTGTCCCCAAAGTACTCTTCATCTGTGGTGGCCCTGGAGAGGAAACATGCAAATATATACAGACTCGTAGGACCAAGACAAAAATTACCATATGGCTACATTTTGTATCTAGATAGTAATATGGCTGGTTCAGAAAATCACTGTCTTCCACAGCTCTTGTGTGGTTGCAGAGGAGTGTGTGACAGCATTAAGAAGCGATGTCCAAAGACTTTTCCACTGAGAAAATGCTGTCTCCATGTCAGTACAACCCCACTGACTTCACTGCATTCACTGTTGATTTCCACTCCTGTAACTCAGAAAAACATTAGACTTTGTAGGGCAAGAATTGAGTGGTAAAAAATGAAAACAGCAAACAAAAACCAAACAACAAATCACGGAGGAGAAAAAAATGATCATGACGTAAGAGAAACAGATGTTGTTCAGGTTATCACTAAAGTACAGATAGTCTGAGTGAGTCTGAATTTGAAAAATTACAGCAAAAAACTAATCCAGTGCAGAAATAGTAGTGTGGATTCCTTTTCTCCTTTTCTGATATTTTAAAAATTGCCCAATTGTGTTACACCTTTGTTACACTCTACTAAAGAAAGCACCGTGATCTCTTTTGGGGTCACGGTGGTCAGACCGAACATTTGATGCCTTCATTCACAATGACATCCAAAGAAACTCTAGACACTGGCTAGAGCTGAAGTTGGGCCATTCATGATGCAAGTATCAATGCAGAACACTTGTGCTTTCAGTCGTTTGTCACTCTGGAACAAATAGTTATGTTTCACAGCAAAACCTGTGCTTGAAGAAGAAGATCCACAAGATTTCCCTCATGAGGGTCTTATCTCTGTGAAGTGGGGCTGTGCAACAGTGACTTATTTCAATTTCTCTTTTGTCATCTAGGATACCAACCATCTACACCCTTCATTTTCTTGCTATTGCTGCTACTGTCAGGGAGGAAGGAAATTTACTTTTTTATATGATCTTCAACAGTCTGGAAAATGGATACTTGATTGCAACAGATTACCCAGAATTTGTGAAACATAATGTGCCCCTTTTCAGTTTCAGTTCATATGCGCTGTCTCACCAAAGTGTCTTAGTGTCTGAGTCCAGGGAAGGAATCACTCCTCTACCTTCATTGACTTACAAAGGAGCTTGGGTGAACAGCTTAGAGCAGATCAGCAACTTACAGCTGGAGAGGTGACCACCTCAACTTCCTCATGTGCCAGTGCTTGATACGGAATGGGACAAAGTGAACAGCCTAGCTCTGCCTCGTTATCAGGCACAAGAATATTTCTGTGAATACATTTCCAACAGTCTATTAAAAAAATGAATTTCTAGTTCAACCATAGAATCAGCACTATCTCTGAAATCAAGACAGAGACTGATCATGTGCTTGGATGCTCCACAGCTAACTCAGCTGGAGGAGATAAGAAAGTTCCCCATGGGGCTCAGGATATTTTATAATCAAAGTACTTGCCAAGACACTCTCTCCCTTGATACAGGCTGCTCTTCTTGGACAAAAGGAAGGACAAGGGGAGGGTTCAACCAGTATTTGTTGGGACTCTATTTAGGTGCCCACTCTGCTTTCCTAGGCACTCTATCTAGAGGTAGACTTCTTCTCAAGGAACAATTTAAAAATTTAAAGCACCTTAGTGATTCTCCTCCTCTTTTTTCCCCTTCCAAATAGTCCTTATCTACTCCGTTTTCCTCATAGAAATCTAGGCGTCAGACTTGAACACCTAATGGTGGCTATTTATGTCTCTGAAGGTCACCTCAGGAACCCAAAAATTAAAGATGATCTATCAGTTTCATAAACACACTCCACTCCCATCTGTATCTGGAGATATATCTGTGCCTGCAGTCAGAGATGGAAATCCAGTAATTATTTATCTAATAAGCTGTAAGGCCATAAAGGCTATAATACATCTTATTGCAGAGGAGACAAAACCTTTTATTGAATAAAAGGAATGGCAAGATTTGACTGCGTGCAATATTAAAAACATAAAGAAGCCATCTGTCTTTTCTTCATGGAGAACAATTTTGTGTGCTATGCAGCCATTAATGATGCATACTGGAAGAGTTTGCCATATCTATTTGAAGTGAAGCTAGCACTGTGCCTAATGGAACACCAATTAGGGTTCCTAGAAGTCAGAATGCTGTGGAAATATACAAATGAGTTACCTAGCCATAAAAAGTATATTACAGCTTCATGCATCTCCAATATAGAGCAAGGCAGAGAGCAGAATACGAAAGCAGTATTTTTTGAGAAAATTTTCTATGTCTTCTCTCTTCACAGTATCACAGTATCACAGTATAGATAAGGCTGGAAAGGACCTTGAAGATCATCTAGTCCAACCTATAATCCAACTAACCTATCCTCTACATCTAGATCATATCTCTCAGCACCTCGTCCAGCCTCCCCTTGAACACATCCAGGGTTGGTGACTCAACCACCTCTGCGGGCAACCCATTCCACATCCGAATCACTCTTTCAGTAAAAAACCTTTTCCTAATATCAAGCCTAAACTTTCCCTGCTGAAGCTTAAGACTATGACCTCTCATCCTGTCCCCAGAGACCAAGGAGAAAAGACCAACCCCTGCCTGGCTACAGCCTCCTTTCAGATAGTTATAGACAGCAATAAGGTCACCCCTGAGCCTCCTCTTTTCCAGGCTAAACAGACCCAGCTCCTTCAACCTCTCCTCATAAGGCTTATCTTCCAGCCCCTTTATCATCCTAGTTGCCCTTCTCTGAACTTATTCCAGCACCTCAACATCTTTCCTGAGCTGAGGGGCCCAGAACTGAACGCAATACTCAAGGTGCGGTCTAACCAGTGCCGAATACAGCATATGTCTCTTTACCACAGGTGCAGAGATGCCTTTAACATATATTCTACACAAATCAGTAGTAGTGTTCCATTTATAGTTTACTAGCGGAGGCTGATGAAACAATATTTCATTACACCTATCCACCTAACAATACCTACATACACACACAAACTTTGGATATAGACTTTGTAGAGATTAAATTCACACATGTGAAAGACGGACCTATAAACACCCAGTAATGCAAAATCTATAAACTCTTTAAAGGGCATTAGTGCTCCAAAGTTTCAGTAAAAATAGATGTCATTATGCAGCTCAGTATATACTGCCTCTCATTAACTGCAGCACTGGCTTACATGGAATTCGTGAAGGTAAAATAACACTACTGTTGTTGCCCAGAAAAGCACTCATGACCTTGGAAAACTCAAATTTTAATTGCATAATCAAATGTAACACCTCTCCTCTACTGCATATGCCTTATAAGACCATCATTACGTATTCTGACACTACTTCTCCATATAACACTGGCAACATTTACTGTATGTGTCACCAAAGATTGATTTGCACCTGATTTTCACACTACTTAACTTTGAAATCATTATGTCTGCAAACAGAATTACTTCAATATTTTACAGGAGTTTCACATAAATTCTTCATCGCTTAAAAAGTAAAAACAGTCCAACAAAACCAAACCACAAATAGAAGAGAAACCCAAGGCTCCTTTAAGCACCATCCTCTTTTACACAGGTTTAGGCAATCCACAGGGTTGGACTATTGATTGTTGTGGCTGAGTCTGGCAGAGATCCCCTGTCAAATTCCAGTCAGCTAGGCTGGATGCATGGNCTACTTAACTTTGAAATCATTATGTCTGCAAACAGAATTACTTCAATATTTTACAGGAGTTTCACATAAATTCTTCATCGCTTAAAAAGTAAAAACAGTCCAACAAAACCAAACCACAAATAGAAGAGAAACCCAAGGCTCCTTTAAGCACCATCCTCTTTTACACAGGTTTAGGCAATCCACAGGGTTGGACTATTGATTGTTGTGGCTGAGTCTGGCAGAGATCCCCTGTCAAATTCCAGTCAGCTAGGCTGGATGCATGGTGGTCTGTTTGCAGGATCTCAGAGTGTAAAACAAAATTTCGAGAGAGGGTTTAGCTTTGATCAAACAGTGAAACTTTATTAAGTGCCTGTAAAGTGGCAATGTGATAGATGAAAGAGTGAAAGTAAAGAGAAAAGAGAGAAAAAGGGGTTATAGCTACCACCAGATGAAACTGGTCCTCAAGGCATCCCTATAGACCGTTGTCGTTGCAGGGTGGGGAAAGCTTTCGAAGTTTCATTGCTAGGGGGCCATCTTTTATACTAGGTGTCACACCTTGCCCCCTCATCTGTCCCATGGTCTCTTGCCAAGGTCTGCCTTTCTCTGCCATGCATGCCCAAGGAGCAGTGTCTGAGGTGTGGCCAGGGTCAGAGGCGAGTGGCCTTCTGCCAGGGGGTGTGTTTTTGTGTTGCAATGAACAAATCCATCTTCCTGGACCTCGGGTTGTTTTAACTCCTTGATTCTTGGAGAATAGGTACAGGATGTGGCGTTCCATCCCCCCACATCAGAGAAGGGTGCAGCACACACTGGACACCACACCACTTATTGTTCTGGGGTATCTGCACCTTGTTTTCCATAGGAACTGCATTCCAGTCACAGTCCGGAGAGCAGCACTGGCAGCCGCAACTTTCAGGCAGGTAGGCCACTGCAAACTCTTGTCAAGGTCTTAGCCTAAGTTTTTGGGGTATTTTACATTGTCCAAGTCCCTGGTAACAATGCTGAGACAATACTCTTCTTCTGACCAACTCTTACACCCTCCACAGCAGCAAAGGTGCCATGTCCCCAT
>WEKX01004791.1:61000-71429 GCA_013390025.1 Pitta sordida
TCTTCTCTTCTCTTCTCTTCTCTTCTCTTCTCTTCTCTTCTCTTCTCTTCTCTTCTCTTTTCTCTTCTCTTCTCTTCTTTTCTCTTTTCTTTGCTTCCCTTTTTTTCCCTTTTCTTCCCTTTTTATTCTTTTTTTTTTCTTTTCTTATGTCGTTGAGCCCATGGTGTTCATTTCAGCTCTGAGTCACCACAGGCATAGTCTTCAAATTCTGTCACTTCAATGTACGGGTTTCCAGGAAGATTCAATTTAAGATTTTCTAAGGGTTTTGAAGAAATTAGTGCTCAAATCCTATAGATTCAGCAGAGGCTTAATGCATCTCCACATTACAGTCTCCTTGCTCCTAACTTGTGGACATTGAAAGAGCATTTTTCAAGACTTTTCTATTCCATGCTACATCTTTCAATGCGCTTCTACTTTAGACCAAAATGCTTCCTGTTAATGTGAAATAGGGGAATATTTTTCAGCTTGTTGTGTACCTCATTTGGTGAAAGCTTATCAGCATAACCGTAGATGAGTTTCCACTGAATGCCCGGAAATGGATGCTCAATCTAAAGTATCAGACTCAGTCTTCAGCATAAACTACCTGACAGTCCTGAGACTCAGACAATATAATGTAGTCTCATCTGAAATCTGGTTAATAATCTTGATGTGTCTATGAGCTGGAGGCTTGCACTTAACACTGACTCGGAGAGGCAGCTAGGAGTGAAGTGAAGCAAAGCATGGTCTGACCCTGAAGGGCACTATTAGGTATTTCGGTTTGCTCCCATGAACATGAGAATGACAGGATGAAATATTTTAATTAACCTAGCTTTTGGCTTTGCAAGTTTGTCCCAAAGATTTTCTCTCTTTTAGAGGCAGACTTCGTTTCCATCCATGTTCCTCCACCAGATGTCTCTCCCCTGACCCTTTCCAGGCTCAAGTAACTCTAGCAAAGGTATAAAAATCTACCTTGGCAAACAACTTGCACTGCTAAAAATAATCTTCCCTATGCACTGAGCAGACGGGCAAAGACTATACAGAATGTGTACATATTGATCCTATCATTCACATGCCAGAAGTAATTGCTCCCTCTGAGCATGTTTATAGATCTAGACTAACTCCTGGTTTCCTCGCAGCATGTCAGGACTGAACAAAATCTTCCATAAATCTCTGTGGTTTCTAGAGCACATGGAGAATCACCGAAGATTCTGTGGCAACTCTGGGAGAAGCTGCCCACATGGGACAGACTTTTGATAAGCAGTGTTGACATAAAGCTTCACAAGCAGCTGGAGGTGCATGACAGATCTTGTGGATTTGCCGCTCTGGGCTCTCACAGGATTACTGATATGCTAAGCACAGCAGTTTGGGCTGCAGAGTTCATTTCAAGCAAGTTTTTGCCCTCTATAGTTTTTTCTTCGGGGTACTGTGAGCCTAACATCTCTGCCCTCAGTTATGCTCCAGGTTTAACTGCAGTCCCCTGAGAGGTTTAGAAACAGTTGGAAATTTGAAAATGTTGTGTCTGGTTGGTTTCTTTTTTCTTTAATCTGTGAAGACTTGATGAATAATTGAACTTTATTTTCATCCTGGTTGACTTACGTGGAAGGCAAAAAGACAGCTGGCCTCTCTATTCCCCATACTGGACTGAAACATAGTCTTCTGAGATTTCTCACTGTGGCTGACAAGATCAGTCGATGACCTGTTGAAATTCACTGGTAATGTTATAGTACACAAAGAGCCAGCTGCTCTTGTAAGTGCAATGTGAACTGCTATTTCTCAGCCATTGTATCTCTACAACCTCCTCCATTCCTTCTCCAGTGCCTCCATAAGTTTGAGCTGCCCAATCCTGTAAAGGGTGGAAATGTGGAGCAATTAGTCTCAAAGCCCAGCTCACTCTGGCTATGTGTGCAGAGCTAGATAAAAACTGGAAAAACACTGAGTCCTGATGCTATAGCCAAATAGGAGGTTTAAAGTGCCCTTAAAGGAAATGTGTTGAAGACAGTCTGAGGACATCAGAACAGTGTTAGGGAATGAACTAATAATTTTTAAAAAGCTTCAGAAATACTAATACATATAAATTGTTTTCTCCTCCCTGTATTCATGCTTGCATGTTCAAATACCTGTGATCAAAAGAATCCCATTTCCCATGTTTGGCAAAGGATCTAGTTCTCTCGGGTAATGCAAGACTCTGCTCCTCTCTCCACCTGAATGCTTAAAGCCACAGTAAAAGAGCCTCTGAAAACATGTCCCTTGGCATGCTTGTTCCAACTCACTGCATCAGCCTTTCTCATGGAGTATAGTCCCTGACTTGATGTGACAGGCAGCAATTAGACAACACTAGGATAACTGCCAAGAATTCTGCCTGAGACTGTGCGGCCACTGAGGATATGCATAGCATAATCAGCAATCACAAAGTTAAGGTTGGAAGAGACTTCTGGAGATCACCTAGTCTAACTCCCATCACAGCATCACTACAAGCCAGAACAGCTCATAATATGGCAAGGACATCCATGTAAAGTACATGGGCAGAAGAAAAACTGGTGAGTGTGCATGTGTGCCAAGTACATAACTGAACTTTGAAGCTACTTAGTGCTTACTATGTAAAGTACTGTGTAAAGCAACAGGGCAGAGTATGTATGTGAGGAATACAAGGCTTGGACACCTGGGAGCCTGGCAGTTGCCTGCTTAGGTTATAATGGTAATTGCTTGGGCAGCCATCTGCCAAATGTGCTGTCTTGCTGTTTACTACATTTCAAAAAAATACCAAATATGACTGGCAGTTATGGTACTCTTTTTGTGACAGGAGAACTTAGGTAGACACAGTAGGAGATGACAAATTTTGGCCTAGAAAACTGGGGAAGTGTCAGAATGGATGCCCATGAACAGCAGCAAGTGCTGTCCTGAAGAAGAGATATCATAAGGACTGAAAATGGTTTGTTCATGAACATCAACAAACACATAGCCTATATGTAGAAGGAATAAGAGTCATTGTGGCTCAGACTGAAGTCCACAAGGCCAGGAATTTATTCACAGATACTCAAGACTAGAAGAAAAAGGCATGCAGGTGGGCATCTTCCCAAAACTGTGTCCCAGCTACAACAACCTGAGACACATTTCAACAACCCTGAGCAAGACGGTACCTCTATGTGAAAGACAATTTAAGGATTTCTCAAGCACTAATCTTTCCCAGATATTTTTAAGGTCAAAGTAATATTCAAGAATTTATCATAGAATCACAAAATAGTTGGGTTGGAAGGGACCTTTAAAGGTTATCTAGTCCAGGCCCGCCTTAATGATCAGGGATATCTTCAAATAGATCAGTTTACTCAAAGCCCTGTCCAACCTGACCTTGAAGGTTTCAAGGGGTGGGGCACCTCCCCCACCTCTGGGCAACCTGTGCCAACGTTTCCCCACTCTCATCATAAAAAAGTTCTTCCCTATATCTAGTCTGAAAGTTTTTAGTTTAAAATATCACCCCTTGTTATCACTGGGAGCCCTACTGAGTCTGTCCCCACCTTTTTTATAAGCCTCTCTAAGTATGTGTGAGAGACTGAATTTATGTGAGTCAGAGCCAACTCACTATGAGTTTGTGTGTGTGTCTGTGTGGGAAGGCCAGGCCTGCAAGCATCATGGTCTGCAGCCAAGATGGGCGAGTCCATGCACATGGCCCAGAACCATGTGCCTGTCTGTCAATTAAGGAAGGCTAGCCTGGCAGCCCATCCACACCACACCCCCTAGAGCTCCTGGTCGTCTGCAGCATCACTCATTCTGGCCTGGAGGGCACTGATGGGTCAATGACCCAAATGTCCCACCTGGGAGAGGTGAGCATGGTAGCCAAACCCCATAAATAGAAGGCAGATGGGATCTCTTTTGTTGTTCTTCTTGGAAATCTGCTATTGTGATGTCATCACAGGCATATTCAATGGTAACTATGTCTTACTCTATTCTCCTCTTCCTCTTTTAGTCTCTATCTTTTCTTTTTTCTTTCTTTACTCTTTTGCGTAACTTAAAGCCAAGAGGTGTACTAAGCTTGATTACTGATTATGTTGTGCTTTGGTGGACTGTGTCTTTATTTCTAAGGCTGACAGCACCACAACAAGAGGACATGGCCTTGAGCTACACCAGTGGAGGTTTAGACCGGATATTAGGAAGAGCTTTTTCACAGAGAGAATGATCCCTCCGTGGAATGGTCTGCCCAGGGAGGAGGTGGAATCACCATCCCTGGAGGTGTTTAAGAAAAGACTGGATGAGGAACTCAGTGACATGGTCTAGATAATGGGAGGCTCAGATGGACAGAGCCTGGCACCCATGGCCCCAGGGTTGGGAGAGCGATCCCTGTGTGGGAGTCACTTGGGAGTTGAACTAGATGATCCTTGAACTAGATGATCTGAGCCTTCCAACTCGGAATAACCTGTGAAACTGTGTTTGCTGTCTGCTTTTAGTGTAAGGTTTCTGCCTTGGTTGTATGTTAGCCCCTACACTTTTGCCAAAATTCTTACTTTCTCACTGAATTAAAGGAAGCTCTCTTGGGAAAATGTTTATAGTGTGCTCTCTTTATGTGATTCAAGGTATCAAAGACTAACAGACTTTGCAACAGTTTGCTTGGGTGAAATCTCTTGGAGTCTTAAATATATACAAGCTCCCTGAGCAGTGTGTTGCTTAGACCCAGGGTGTTACAGTATGGAAAGACTGCAGTAAGGTGTCTCTGGAGCCTTCTCTTGTTCAGACTGAATAACCCCGACTCGCTGTCTGTCTTAATTGGAGAGCTCTTCCAGCCCTCTCATCTTCTTTGTGGGCTTCCTCTGGACTTACTTTAACAGGTCCACATTCTTTTGTTAACAATCCCAGAGCCGGATGCTGTGCTCCAGGTGAGGTTTCATGAAAACAGAGTAAAGGGACAGAACCATCTCCCTCTGCTGGTTCTGCTCTTTTGATGCAGCCAAAGACACAACTGGCTTTCTGTACAAGTGCACATTGCCAGGTCATGACCAGTCTTTCATCCACTTCATTTCCTGGATGCAGGCCTTCACACTTGGATTTAGAGATGTGTTCAGTTTGACAGCATTTAGTTTTCCAGGATGGTTGTGCTTAAGCTGCATGCAACACAAGATGCAGAGCTAACTGAAATACCATGGTATGCCATGGAGTTTTTGTGACTATTTCAGGCTCTGTTAGCTCTTACCATTTTTTTAAAGTTCAGCTTTGAGGACCAGTACATCCTGAAGCACTACACATTTGGACTTGTAATTTCTGCAAATTGGTACCATGATAAATGTGGGCTTACCGGAAAGCGCTGAGGTAGGCAGAGGTATTTTCTGTATCTGTCTCTCAAAGAATACTCTTGTATATCTTTTCATACATTATTAATTGTTATCGTCTTATGGAAGACCTATACCTGAAGAACTGTGACAGTATTGTACATCCATTTAATTCTACTTCAAACCCCTACACTTCCATGGAAAGTACTACATAGCTCACATGAAGCTCCTCAAGTCTAGATTTCTTGTAGTTTGCTTACTCTCTGATGCATATAAATTTGAAACTTTAACAAAGATAAGTGTGTTCGAGCAGTTTGGGAAAACAGAGAAACAGGAGTAAACAAATAATGGTATTTATATATTTACAGAGCTCAGGAAGAGTCACCCTTTTTTATAGTTCAGGTAGGAACTTGTTCTCCCTCAGTTGCACTGAGGACTAGCAGGCTAATTTGTGAATCAAATGTGCCTTTATTACACTGATGAGTAATGTCTTTCCAGACCAATCCTGGTCATTTTGAAACTATTTACCTAGAGTAACTCCAAATACTTTCCTCGAGTCTTCTGACCACAAGATAATATGTAATACAGTAATCTCTTGAATTTTGCAGGGGCTCAGGACCAGGGGAGTGCTGCAAAAGCCAAAATCCACAAAGAGCGGCAGATCATACGCATGGAAATAAGCTATGCCAATCGCCCTGTCCCCCACAGCCCCACAGCCCCAGGGGACGTTCCTTGCACCTCCCCACATAGTGTGATGGAACAGGGGAGTGAAAGGGTTCTTCTCTGCCCCTCCTCAGCAAGGCGGGCAGGAACAGGGGAGTGGAGGGGAGGTCACTGCTGCACCTCATCATGAGAGGGTACTGTCCACCCCTTCCTGCCCCTGGTGAGGCAAGCAAGCCTTCCTGGGGCTACCCCATGCAACAGCGGGTGCTCAATGTGGCCCCAAGACTGCACAGGGCAGCAAAGTGTGCTCGGTGCCACTCCAAGACAGTGTATGGTGGCAAAGGGAGCACAGTACTGCCCTGAGATTGCTCAGGGCAGCAGAAGGTACTTGGTGCGACCCTGAGACTGTGCAGGGCAGCAGCAGGGGCACGGTGCCAACCCAAGGCTCTGGGGCAGCACACCACTGAGCCTCCATCCCTCCACGGCCATGGGGCGAGCAACTCTGGGCAGTCCCCAAGCTAGTGAGAGATGCCGCCCCTCCACCCTGTGGAGTGATCCAGTCCTGCGTCCCAACATAGCAGAGGCACTCTGCATGTGTGGCTGCCTGCTGCTCATGTGACATGGAAAAAAACCCGCAAAGAGGTGAAGCCACGAAATTCAAGGCACAAAGAGGTGAGGGATTACTGTTTTTATAGTCACAAGGTAAGCTTGATGGTTTTCTGATGCCTGATCCTCTACTTTCTCACTTGTCAGACCAACTGTGTTTGTTCATCTCAGGGGACAAAGATGTGGTATTACAGAGTCACAGAATCATTAAGGCTTCAAGATCATCTAGTCCAACAATTATATATTGTTGATCTACACTTGATATAATTGATTACAGGCATTTTCCTCTTCCCCTGCTCTGTTTCAGTCTCTTATCAGGAACTAGAAACTTGGTTTTCATAACTTCTAAACAATATGCTCCAATGTTTTCTCAGACAGAAAGCAGCATCTTAGACTAGACAGCCATGCACAGAATTGCTGTAGAAGCAGGCACTGTTGGAAATACACCCAAGTCAATACTGAATAGCTGCTCTGTTGTTCACTTATATTGATGTGCCCCTGCCTAAGATGAGAAAAAGACCCTTCCTACATATGTTATAAAAATTCTTATCCATATATCTGTCCCTAAGGAAGAAGGTTACTGAGTTCACAGGTTCACAGGATATTCCGAGTCAGAAGGGACCCACAAGGATCATCTAGTCCAACTCCCTAGTGAGTGCCCTCCCAGGGATCAAACCCACGGGCCTAGAGCCATGGACACTGTGATGGTTTGACCCTGGCTGGATGCCAGAGATTCACCCACAACCTCTCCTGGAGAAAAAACCTGGGAAAAAGGTTTATCACAGGCAAAACAAGGCAACCTACAAGTGAGAAATTTATTAACTAACAAGATCAGAGCTTAATGTGAGAAGCATCATTTAAAGGCAACCTTTCCCCCCCCACCCACCCCTATTTCTCCTTACAACAGATTTCATATTCCCTTTTTTCCACCAGGNTAAATATGTTATTCACAGAGATGTCTCTATCTGCTCATGACCTTGATTGCAATGGTAGTGACGGAGGCCCAGGCAGGAGCTGTTAAACCCTCTCACTGCCGGAGGAAAAACCCAAAGCAGGACAGGCATCCATCCAAGCCTCCCATTGTCTAGGCCATGTCACTGAGTTCCTCATCCAGTCTTTTCTTAAACACCTCCATTGATGATGACTCCACCACCTCCTTGGGCAGCCCATTCCACTGAGAGATCACCCTCTTTGTGAAAAAGTTCCTCCTAATATCCAGCCTAAATCTTCCCTGATGCAGTTTAAGTCCTCTATGCCACTCTGCTCCCAGCCTATAGTTCTGCATAGTGCCGGGTCCAAAGTGTAGGACCCGGCACTTAGACTTTTTGAACCCCATTGCCATTGGATTCAGCCCACCTATCCAGCCTGTCAAGGTCTCTCTGCAGAGCCCTCCTACCTTCCTCCAGATCAACATTTATTCCCAGCTTGATGTCATCCATCCCTTCGTCCAGATCATCAATATTGGTTTAATCAATATGTTGGCTCATATTAAGTTTTCTGTCAACCATTACTTCCAAATCCCTTTCCATTTCACCACTCTCCAGCCACTCATCCCCCAGATGGTAGCGATGCATGGGGTTGTTATGTCCAAAGTGAAGAACCCGGCACTTAGCCTTGTTAAATCTCATACTGTTGGAGTCTGCCCATTTCTCTAACCTATCAAGGCCCCTCAGAAGGGCCCTCTGGTAGTTCGACATTTGCAGACTTTCTAATGGCAGACTCAAGTCCCCTGTCCATATCGTCAATAAAGATATTAAACAGTGCTGGGCCAAGCACTGATCCCTGTGGGACTCCACTAGTGACTGACTGCCAGCTGGATGTGTCACCGTTTACCAACACTCTCTGAGCTCGTCCATCCAGCCGTTTCCTAACCCAACACAGAATGCTCCTATCCAATCTACGCTCTGAGAGTTTTTTCTGAAGCTTGCCATGGGAAACCGTGTCAAAGGCTTTGCTAAGATCCAAGTACGCAACATCCACGGCCTTTTTATCATCAACCAGGTGAGTCACCAGTTCATAAAAGGGCATCAGGTTGGTCAGGCAAGACCTGTCTCTCTGAAATCTATGCTGACTAGTTCTAATGTCATTGTTATTTTGCAGGTGCTGTGTAATAGCGTTCAGGACTACCTGTCCAATGACTTTGCCCGGGACTGAGGTCAGGCTGACAGGGCTGTAATTACTCGGATCATCCTTCCAGCCCTTCTTGTGGATGGGTATCCATTAGCCAATTTCCAGTCTTGTGGTACATCACCTGTAAGCCAGGAATGTTGGTAAATTATGGAGAGTGTCTTAACGAGTCCTGCCAGCCTGCGGGCCAAAATCCTTTTGCCCTTATTAGATAGATTCTGCCCACTTAAGTCTGCAAGCCAAGTTAGGAAACATGCTTTGAGTTAGTTTTGGCCCATAGGTTTCATAGGTTTCTCAACATTTCGGTCTGCTACAAGACAGCAATTTACTTTCTAATTTACTTACAGACGTTAATCCTCTCTGTGTCTGTTATCCTGGAGGAAAACTATGTTGATACAACAACCCTGAGTTTTTCTGTTTCTCAGTAGAATTTTTCAATCAATGCACACTGTAGTAAAATTGAGATATGCAATGGTAAATGGAGTACACACATTACCCTCAGGCTAATGCACATCTGTGTTGCTAATCAGTTAAACTCCTCTCTCTTTCTGCAGAGAGAAGATAATTTCTTTAAAGGGAAATTCAAAAACCAAATAGAATTGGCACTTTTCTTGTGTGGGGGCAGGATTTTTCCATGCCCCTTTTGGTTTGATGGGGAGTAGGAAAGGAGATCCTTCTTCTTGTTGTGACTGCTTAATTTTTAATTGCCATAGATTTAAGAGTCAAATCAATGCTGTGGTATGTTACTACGATTGTTTAGATCATGTGCTTGAACTAGATATGTAAAAAGAACTGCCTGTATGGGGAAAGAACACAGGTTCAGTAACTGGTGTTCTAATAGAGCTTAGACTGTACCATACTCTACACTGATTTGGTACTGTAAGGGATATTTCTGGAACTCAATACCCACTTGAAATAGTAATTTATTTCATATTACTGTCTTCTGGGTTTTGTTTGTTTGAGTTTAATTTTGTTGTTTTTAATGCAGGTTTACTTCCAGAAAATACACCTTATTCAAATATCCAAGACAAGAAGCACTCAGACTGGAATCAGTAATAGGTTTCTGACTAGGCTTTCTGGGGTATAGAGTAAAGAATTCCAGATTCCTCCTATAGTAAAGTCAAATCTCATTCTGCAAAGCCTGCAGAAACTTGATATTTACACTTGATGTCTACACTTGCAAAAGCTTTTTCAAGTCCTACTTGGAGGTCTTCATGGTGCTTATAACTGTCACATTTTTCTTTAGAAAAGAAAAAAGTTTGAAGTTCTTGTAGCTTTGAAAATGGTTCTGGTTTACCTGAAACCTCTACTTCACAGTATCACAGCATTAGATAGGTTGGAAGAGACCTTGGAGATCATCAAGTCCAACCTGTAACCCAACACAAATCCATTGTCTAAACCATGCCACTTAAGTACCTCATCCAGCCTACTCTTAAACACCTCCAGGGATGGCAACTCCACCACCTCCCTGGGCAGACCATTCCAATGAGAGATCACTCTCTCTGTGAAAAACCTCTTCCTAACATTCAGTCTAAACATCTCCTGGCGGAGCTTAAGGCCACGTCCTCTCATTCTGGTGTCGTCAGCCTGAGAGAAGAGATCCACATCCACCTGGCGGCAACCTCCCCTCAGGTAGTTGTAAACAACAATGAGGTCACCTCTGAGCCTCATCTTCTTCAGGCTGAACAACCCCAGTTCCCGTAGCTGCTCCACATAGGGCTTGTTCTCCAGTCCTTTCACCATCCTTGTCGCCCGTCTCTGGACCCTCTCAAGCAGCTCAACCTCCTTCTTAAACTGGG
>WEKX01004793.1:0-98253 GCA_013390025.1 Pitta sordida
GGGAGTTTTTGGTTTGGATTTGTCTTTGCCAAGAAGCAGTTTGTCACAAGCAGCATTCCCTTATCAGTACTGCCACAAGGGCTGGGTGTGAAAAGATGATTTCCTGCACTGGGAGGAAATTCCCCCCCAGGAATGGGGCAGCATTCTCAGCTCTCTCTCATGGCTTAAGCAAGGACAAAACGCATTTTTCTCGTTTCGCTTTCCCCTCACCCTCTTAAGCTTAACCAGAAAACAATGCACATGGGGTTCTGCCCACGTTAATGATGTTGGCTGCTGTCCTCCCTTCAGTAATTGTAATGCTACATTTACATGCACTGACTGTACTGATCCAAGATTTCTGTTACTCAAACCAAACAAGTTGTTTTCTCACCTTCTTGCCAAGAAAGGGCTCGGCTCTTCCATCCAGACCAGAGGCTGCTGCAAACACTCCTCTACCCAGGGCACCATATCTCTCAGTAGCTATCACAAGGCTGCTTCCCTATCCTGATACATTCCTAGGCAAGAGAAACCTCTTAAACTCAATTTATATAACCTCGGAGAATCACAATTTCCTAGAGTTTCTGACTTTCCAAAACAAAGGGGATTTTAAAGAAATGTATCATTTTCCCATTCCCCCTCTAAGAAACCAGCAAGTTGTATCACACTGGACAAATGCAGAATTTACAGCACTCAAGTGATATCTCTACAAAATATTTATTGGTCACAGCCACAACATTGAATTCTCCACATAAGTAGTATGTATTTTGTGACAAAGCATAATTTGACTTCACGTATTTACACTCATCTAGCAGATATCACTGAGGAGTCCAACTCCCCATAGCAGCCCATGACCACAGAGACCAAGTTTCCAAAAGGTTTGCCAGGTTCCCAGCCCCTGACCCAAAACCAAGGTGGAGTCTCTTAAGTGCTAATACAGTCACGAGGCGTTGGAAAAGGATACACTGCTGCTTCCAAATTTGTGACTGAATTGTTCCTATGTTCCCCAGAGCATGTGTTGGGACATTAATCAAGGACCTGGGAACTTCACTAAAAATCTCTCAAGACTGACTTGGAGAATTACACTTAAAATCTGCATCCCGGGCAGATGTGCTCAGCTACCCTCACTGCTTACTTCAGGGTGGGCTGTCGGGTCTCATTTCCCCCTTGGTTCGAAGAAAGGTCATTATTTCACAGAACATGGGGGGGGATTAATCTTTTAAACATCAAATTTGGAGGGGAATGCTGCTTCCCGCCTGCCTGGGTTGGCCACTCCACTAGACCTGGGAGGGCTGTTTCTCATGGGGGCTGTTTGTCATTAGCTGGTGGCCCTGAGCAGCACAGGAATTGCAGCCCTGAGACTCCTAGAGAAGCAACATAGAAGCTGGAAGCAAAAAGCTTTATTAGCCTTTCCTGTCCAACTGTCTAGAAACATGTGATCCTAAAGTTCCCTGACAACACCTGGAACATTTCCTTCTTTTAAAGGCGGCTGGAAAACAATCAGTACCACAGGGACAGAGATGTCCCTGCCTAGTGTGGGTGGCAGTGGGCCCTGGGAAGGCTCAGCAGTAATCCTGAACTGAGCACCAGCGCTGTCCGTGCACAAACCTGTACATCCCTCTCTTCACTCCAGAAAGCCACTAATGCACTTTCTCCTCCTAAACCACTCCTCTGGTCCCCTTTTCAACACCACACACAGTGTTTTACAACACTTCAAGCAGAAGAGAGCTGAACAACGGCTTTAGACAAGTACTCAAGCCACATTAGCAAAGAGCATTTGTAGAGTAAAAGACTTTCAAAAGCCTCCCTGTGAAAAGCAACAAGGAATATGGCCGAAGGCTATCTGTTCACTTCCTCAGGCAACAGACTTGGTAAAACCCTCAAAGATCATTTGCTACTGAACGCTGAAGTTTAACTGTTAAAATGCACTACAAACCCCAAATAACCCACATTACAAACCTCAGCAAAATACCAACAAATGTAAAATAGCACCACGCAGCCTGAAATGCAGCACCACGACTGAGTCGGAGTGGCTGAGGCCCGAGATAACCATCTCACTTTGTGCTGGGCAGTCGCATTCATAGGCAATGGTGGGGCAGTAGAGGAAGAGGGACAGCATCCATCAGGCTGCCAGAGGACAGCAAGCTCACATGACAGACCCGTGGTTAGAAACTCCTCGTGCAGCAGCAACAGCAGAGACAAGCCACAGCACAGATTCCAAGCACCAAGTTCTGAGCCTCATGAGGGCTGTGCTCCTGCCACTGTCACAGGCTTGGCAACTGCTGTGACATGAACAGAGATGCTCAGTGCCCAACCCGAGCTCAGCTCAGCGTTGTGCCACTGACAAGGAAAAAAAGAAAAGGCAAGAAAATGCAAAACAGAAGCAGGTGTTCTACAAGTCGATTTCCTTTTCCAGGGAGACACGATGTGAATCACAGACAGGGCCCCACAGCTGAGATGAACTTCGCTGCAACGGGGGAACAGCAGGACAAGTCACCTCAGGAAAGGTTCGAGCATCACTTGCCAGTAGAGACCAGCACTCGTGAGCAGAGAGAACGTGCCTGTTACTGTCTGGTCACCTTGTCAGCATTTCATATTCATGAGCAGGGCAGCACACGCGACTGGGAAAGAGCCGACTTCCCAAGCTGTGATCCAGCACATAAACCCAAGCGTGTTTGGAGAGTCAAGAATACAGTGAACACCACATTTTCGCTAAGCCTGTCTCAGCCTGCTGGTGGATGCATTCCATCACTGCAGCACTTCAGGAAAAAGGAACTGGAACCAGGCCTGAAGAACAGCTTGCCAGCCTTTCTGTGCCACTCGCCCACAAGCCCCTCTGAGGCACGACAGCATGTCCCTCCCATCGCTTTGCAGGGGCATCCCTTGGAGCAGGGCCACAGCAAAGCAGAATCAGCACAACCACGCCTAACATGTTTAAAATTAATTTCAGAAGACACCATCTGACCAAGGACGCATCGTTTTCTAGGGGCTATTGCTGGAAACCTGCAAAACTGTAACGGACTGCCTGATGGACTTAACTGCATGTCAGGTACACCAACAAAGGGATACAGGTCTAAGCCTGATGTGGAAGAGTTTCTTGGAGCTTATTTACAAACCAGGGGGTGGAAAACTGCATCGGTGAAGGTAAACAGACTAGACACTCCACAACACTGGCCCACATCATATTCTTTTATATCTAAAAGTAAAAAAATATGGCCCATTCCCACCACCCACCCACCCCACGGTATTTACAAGTAAGATCAGCCAAGATGGTACATAAGGAAGATACACAGGCAGACTGTGCTTTCAGTCTCAGTTTGGTTTCTCCATCTTCCTGCTGACAGACTCCTTTATTGCTTGGCACACTGGCCAGACCTCACCACTGCTGTCTGCACAGCAAACAGCTGGGAGGCTTTGGAAACCTCTGGCAGTGGACAAAACCTGTACAGTTGCACATTAAATCGTCAAAAAAAGGATGACAAGATGTATCAGGTACATTCACAGCCACCCACACTTCTGGTGCCTATTCCACTGCAAGAGAATCCAGCATCTGCTGTTGAAGTTGAAAACTGTCAGTGTTCACATTTGGCACAGAAGTACTTGCATCTGTGGACTGCAGTAAAACCAGAGAGATCCCAGATGTTAAAAACATGCAGTTATGGGAAGGAACTGCACGTTCCACCTTGGAACACGAATAGCCTTGTGCACTTACAGCAGGAAAACACACAATTACAGCTTTTAAAAAATCCCACAAACATTTTGTAAATAACACAGACTTCACTGTCCTTAGAAATAATACTGTGCCAGTTCCAACTTGGGCTGAAGCCTGCTGGTCAGGGACTGGAAGGTAAAAACATGTAGCATGCTGCTTCTGAATGTGGCAGGAGGCCAAGCGGAGCAGTCTTCACAAAGGAATGCTGCAAATAAAGGTAAGACATGGAAAATATGCAGGAACAGGAACACAGTCTAGGAGACGTAGGCAATTCCAATAGTATGCTTGCAATGATGTGCTGCTGTTGGCAGTACGGGAGTCATCCAGCAGCAGCTGCAGCACAGGAATTAGTCGTCGATCGTCGGCAACCAGAAGGCCTATGGAGGAGGAAAGAAAACCTCTTTTCAGTGCAGAACGCAAATCTCTTCAGGAGCTGATCGCTGCTACCTTCTGTACGGCAGAGACTACCCAAGAGGCAGCAACATCCTGCCAGCAGTTTAAGGTTACAATCCTCGCTTACAATGCTTTGGTTTGCACTGCATGTTCTGCAGGCGAGCCAGGCTTATGCAAACTGAAAATAGCAGTGTGCAGGGACCTGAAGAACTCTTCGTTCCGTGTTCACACTCGCCCACTGCTCTGCTCTCATGTGCACATTCACACACTGGCTGGTCAGGTGTGAAAATCTACCACAAATCTACCTGCCAGGCATGGCATGGCCAGGGTGTGACACAGGGGTCTGGCTCGCACCAAAACCCAAAGCAACACTCAGCAGAGGTACTGAGCTTTCTCACATTCTCCTCAAGATGGGTCAGCACTTCATGGAGCTACCAGGAGGAACTTAAAACCGTTTCCTTACCATATTGGAACACGCGCTAGCAAAAGTCATGAATTTGGGATTGAACTGCAGGCAGGTTATAGGACCCGTGTGTTTCCCATCCAGCACAGCCACTTTCATCCCACTTTCCCCATTCCAGACATGGATCTTCCCATCCTCCGAACCTGCAGGCAGGAGCGCAAAACAAGATATGCAAGATGCACTGGAGAGGTCTGCAGAGGAAATGATGAGCATAACCTTTCCTGTCAGAACTGCAGGAATAGGCACGTTTCAACCTCATGGTGCAAACTTTAAAGTTCTCCAAGAGTCACGAGGGCACTTACAAAACATCACTAGAATTTACACACCTACATCCAACAGCAGGATTGTATCTTTGTACTGCAGAGACTCAACTACACAACCTATTCAGGCAAAGATGTCAACAACTACTGCCACCCAGGAGAAAAGGAGAGCTGACACCCTCCAGTCACAGAAGGGACACCCCAGACAACCTGCACTGATATGAGAGGCCAAGCACTGGGGAGAGAGTCATTGTTCACACAAGTTCTCAGTTCAGACACTGGTAAATGTTTCACTCCATGGGCACAGAATCAAACTGAAGCTTTACCAGATTTCAGTGCACTATACCAAACACCAGAAGCTTTCCTGGAGATGTCAGCTTTCCACACTGCTACAACAGGATGAGTTTTTCACTTTAAAATGGCATTTTTTCGAACTCTGAGGCTGAGAAATTTACATTTTTATAATTCAATTCTGCTTTAGTCTCATTTTAAATAGGATGACTAATAAAACTGCATGGAATTTTATTCTGCTTCTGTATTTATGTCTAAAGCCTTTCAGGAAGCAAAAATGAAGAAGCACAAGTTGCAACTTGACTGAACAGGAGTCAGTGGTTTGGACTACTTTTATTACAGTTCTCATTTGGAAGGACACAAGAGAAAGGTAAACATGTGCAATGAAGTGCTCTCCAGAGACAGACTAAACAAAGAGCCCCACCCCTCTTCTCTGTAAGCAGGAAGTTCTCAGCCAGAACACAGGAAGTTTTGCCAAGATCATCACTCATCCAGGAAAAATGAGGATCCAGATACCAATTACCACCAAGTTAAACATATTTGATGTACCAGCTACACAAACAGGAACAAAAAGTGCTAGGAGAGGCAGCACCAGACAGACTCATGTGACTTGTGTCCATGGGTCCTGCTGGGCAGCAGAGTGATCGAAGTGCTCATTCTGAGGTGCCCAACCGGAAGCACCAGGCTGTACAGGAGTTGCAAACTGCTTTATGCCACCTTGCCACATACATTATGTGACAGGTCTTCCCACATTACAAGAGTTCGTCAGTTTCTTATCTATTTTGGAACAGCATTCAAATATAAAGGATAAAAGAAAAGTCTCCTTGCAGGCTCATTTACATTTCAGTCTAGAGAACGCTGAGTAAACCAAGAGAACACTGCCAGTGCAAAGGAAGATCACAGCTGCATTGTATTATTTAAATGCCTTCTGCTTCCCAACAGAAGCAGCTTTAGCCCTACATAACACACCTAATCTCAGAGCACTGAAATTCTTCCCCAGAATTCTCTTACCTATCATGATGAACTGAGAGTCTGGTGTGAATGACGCCTCCAGCGTGACAGCCTTACTATTGTTATAACCCTGTGGCACAAAACAGGAGAACACGTAGTAGAGAGTGTGTCCACAGCCATCTCGCAACCAAAGGGCACCTGCTCCCCAGACTCAAGCTCCCAGCACGTCCCCCAGGCAGCAGGCTCACCCCAAAGGTGTGCAGGACAGCCCCTTTGAAGGCGTCAATCAGCCGGATGAAGCCGCCGTTGGTGGATATGAGGATGAGCTTCCCGTCGTTACTGAACTTCAGGCCTGTCCACTCACACGTTCGATCATACTGCATCTTAAACGTGGCAAATGGCCCCTGCAGAGAGAGAAAAATGGGAAATAGGATGTACATTCTTTGTGCATTGCTGCTCCCTTTAGCTCAGGAAAACTAAGGTTCTTATAAAAGAGAATTCTTAGCACTAAGACACCAAGTGTGTCATGGCAAATACTGTATGTCACTGCATGTGTACATGTCAACACATGAATCCACAGTTTCCAAAGCAAAAAAGAGTCACAACAGGGTGTTTCATTCCAATAGTTTCATACTCTATCACATTCAAAAGCATAAGTTAAGACAGGATGAAGTTTTGAAACAAAGCTGCTAAAAGAAGTAAAAGAAAGAGTTTGAGCCATTGTAAATGTCATCTGACTTTTTGAGAACCACGGAACTAACTATGCTCAGTGTACAGTTCAGCTGTCCACCCAATTACCAGTTTCCTCTGAAATTTCCATCCTTTCTGACAATCCTGACTCCATCTTTTACAGTGTTATTCCAGAATCATCAGTAAGCTAAAATAACTTCAAAACCCCCAGAACAAAGAAACGGGAGTTTGGAACAGGTTAAAGAGCTACCAGAAGTACATTGGTTCAGGAGTCCACTTGAGGATTTGGTGACAGCACACACCACTTTCCGTCTGTGAGATGTGTGCTTACTGAGAACTCTCTGGATGCCAAGAAGACATCCCAGACAGTAAGATAGACTGGAGAAATCCAGCCCCTGAGCACTGAGTTTGGACTATTCCTTGCAGGACAAAAAGGATAAAAAGCAAAGTTAGGGCAGCTCACCTTGTCAAAAGAACGAAGATCATAAAGCTTCACCATTTCAGAATTGACTCCAGCAGCAAAAATCAACCCTTCTGGGTCAAAAGAACACACAGGCTTCCCTTGGAGATGCATTAAACCCTAGAAAATAGAAATAGCCATAATTTTTTTTTTTCAAAACTGACGCTCACATTTCCATGAGTGAGCTCTGCGGGCGAGGCAGTGAGCAAGCCAAAGCTCCGGTTTCCCGGGCACATTCCCGGCACTGTCGCTGCCATCTCATGGGCCGGCTGAAAATTACACCTAACGCTTTCTCAGCCTGCTCCCCGAACTTCCCCAGATGTAGCAACCACTCACAAGTCCGAGCTTTACCATTCTTGTAACTTCAGGCATCAGCAAAATTCACAGACCTGCTACTGAATTTACAACCCCATCTCGTCTGTAGCAACTCGGAGGCTGAGATTCATCCCCAGGGAAATTAACACACTGGCATTAAAGGCACTTCCACAGGAGGCAAAATAAAGATTTCCAGTCAGATAAAGCTCAGTTTGAAGACAGATAAAACCATTTATTTTAAATGTAGCATTTTCTTCCTTTTGTATTTACAGTTACATCAGCTGGAATAAGCCACAGCCCTCTCTCATAAGCAAAATGGTCCCAGTGAGATGGGAAAATATGAGGTACAACACTCCATGTCCAGATACAGGGACAAACCAGCCCACCACCACTCAAGTTGGGAGATTCTACTCCCAGTCTTTCATTCCTGCCACTGCTGCCAGCTCTGGTATTTTTCTCAGCCCACACAAGCCTGTTTCCACTAAAAAAAATGGAGGATTCCAGAAAAATAAACAAAACCAAACAGGGTTCTGCCTTGCTAGAAAGTTAAATCTGTTTACAAACAGTTCTGATGAACAACAAAGGTGATGCAAGGAGGTGGCAGGACCATATGGCTGCGGTGTTACTTTAGATGATCAGTTTCCTCATCAAATTTAATTGCATCAAGGCACCAATTTTAGACACACGCTCCAGTAAGATGCATTCCCAAGCCAGGAGGGATGCCAGCTAAGACAACACCCCCTGCACGAAACAGCAGCCTGACGAACAAGCTGATGACACTCAGCCCTTCTCTTGTTTCATCAGCTGTGGGTGTTACTTCTTGCCCTCCACAGTGTCTCCAGCAGACACAGAGGTGAGACTGAGGGGTGTTACACAATGCAACACACGTACGCAGATTCCTGGTCACGGCTCCTTCAGCATCCCAGAAGGGTGACAACACTCAATCACCACACACTTCTGGCAGTATTTCTGCTTTGTAACAAGCACAAATCCATTTTTCATCCTTCTAAGTGAAAATACAACACTCCAAGCACATGGATTTTATAACCTACCTGGCAATTTGGAGAGCGGAGATCCCAAAGTCGAATAGTTTTATCCAGGGATCCAGAAATAAAGGTATCATCCACTGGAGACATGGAAAGAGCAACCACTCTGCAACACAGAAACCCACATGCCTCAGAGACACAAAACCCAAGTGAACAGAGCAACCACCCCAACAACTGTGTACAACCTCAGAATTGCCAGGAACAAAGCAAAAAACAGCGTGAACATGAACCAACAGAACTCGAGCTCATTACAATTGTCATTTTAACTTCTCCTGTCCTGTCTCCAAGCCACAACTTACCTTTTTGTGTGCCCTGGGAAATACCGAATGTACTTGTTGTCATGCAGGGAGAGGTATCGGATTGTATCTGAAAACATAAACCACAAGCTTTGTTACACCATGAACCCCACAGTATCTAGAACTGATCACACAGTAACTCGCTCCGTAAAGCAACAGCAATCTCACCACAGTGAGCAAGTCTGGTCACTTGATATCAAGTCAGACTTTGAAACAGAATCAAGTTAGAAACAGACAAAGAAACTTGGTTCTTCTCAAGGCAGAACTGAAAATCAGACAACAGGAAGAGATACTTCCCACAGTCTGAAGCCACATTAAATCTTAAAGACAAACTGTCATGTGATTTATGCAAGGTAATTTCAAAGGTGTTAAAATTTAAGTAGCAGCAGGTTTTACTCCGTCTTCTCACAAAAGGGAGAGTATCAAATTTACCAAGTTGATGCTATCGCTTTTTATTGCTTTGCAGCACAAACCTTGCTGTCTTTCCTGCACATACATTCTGCAAACAAATCTCCAGCTAAGATCTGCAAATTCTGGCATAAAGACAAAAACATGAATTTCAAAGCTAGGGTAAGACCATTAAAAACTAGCGAATCTCTTATTTTTGTTTAATCTGACAATCAGGATACTGGGTGGTATCGTACACCCTCAAACTGTACAAACTACCACCTGAACCTCACACTGTGGTGCTGGAACAAGTCCTGGTGAGGCTCCAAAGATAAACTGAGAGAAACTGACTTTTTACTTTTGACCTTGGAGAGCCAGGAGGATGCAACAAGCACTGGGCATTTTAACTCTCAGAAGGGCTACTGTGTTTGAGAGGCTCATTCAGCAAAATTTTCTATCTGTGAAAACTTTATCACGTTCTCATTTTGGCCTGAGATTTCCCATCAAGCTGAGGTCAGAGATCTGAACCACCCTCCAGTATTTGACAAGAATATTGAACATTGCTGACTGAGAAAATCCACTTCAGCACAGTGGTGTCTCTGTGTCTCATGCGGGAGACTGGGGAGTGTCTATTCCCACCAAGAAGGCAGTGGTGTGGTTTAAGTGTTGGACTCGATGATCCTCGTGGGTCCCTTCCAACTCAGAATATTCTGTGAATCTGTGAACAAGCTGGAGACGGGGTGCTGGTGATACACCATTCTGAAAAGCTCTGGGTGACCTGAGCTGACTATCCAAAACATAAATCCCCAGTGCTGGCGTCACATCCCACCCTGGGCAGAACATGCTTCAGTCACATTGTTAAGGCACATCTTCAGTTTTTCCTGCAAGAGCTGTCATTACCTGGTCTCTGAAGTATCCATGCAGAATTCCATGCTCCGCTGCTGAAGATGAAGCACTCTGTGATCCTGGCTGCTGGCAGCGCTCTGACCCAGGCAAGGCAGTGGCCTGTACAGTTATCTCCTGTACCGGGTGGTATCATAGACCCTCAAACTGTACAAACTACTACCTCAGCCTGCAATCAGGCAAGAGGAATTAGGTCCAGAGCTCTTGAGGAAATCTTCACAAGTACATTGATAGCAACTCAAACAGACAAAATGCTTGGAAAAACCCACCAGCATTCCTATAGCATGTTCCCCAAGTTAACCTTCCCTCCTGGATTACAGGTTAAAAACAATGCACCTTGCTCAGACCGCACATACTGGGGAATACAGAGTATCTGGACTTTTACAGAACTCAGAGTTGGTTTCATTATGAAATGTAACAGCAACAAACATTCTCACATTTGTGGGTTTTTATTTTCTTATAATCAAGTATTTATCATGCAGCTACCCTGCAGGATGAAGACTCTGAAGTCTTAAGGCTTACCAGTGCTTATGAACAAAACCTCATAACAGCATTAAAAATGCTTCATTAAATTGTTAATTATTATTGTAAATTAATTAACAGCCAAATAAAAAATGTGACAAAGTAATAACATAATTACAAAAATGAGTAGGCTCTGAAACAGACTAAAAAGGCAAGTGCTTCCTGCCACACTTTTAATTGTTTTATACTATTAAATCCAACTTCATTGAAGACTTCCTTGTTCCTCTAGTTTCAGGCCTTAACCCGACTTCCTAACTCTTAAATTCCATCTGCTCTAAATTCAATCTTTGCAATTCCTTTAGTTACTTAGCACACATCACAAAGCACCAGTACCTCCCCTGTCAAGCTCCATCTCTGCAAAGGAAAATCCAACCCAAAACGTCTATTCCAGAAAAGATTATGAGTTTACAAATACATACAACGTTAAAACCCATTTACAAAGTGCTGTGCTAAGAGACTCCTTCACTGCAAAACTCTCAGACACTGACTATAACAAACAAAATTAAAACACAATCTGAAATAAACATGAGCTGTTGTCAGCCTTAGGAAGCATTGAGGTACATTTCTGTGTCAGTTTTTAAATCTGAATTTTAAATCAAGCTCAACTAATAGAGCGCCTGTCATGAAGCTCTAGGAGGCCTTGGATGTCAATGATTTAGTGTAGCTATCACACTGACTGTTGAGAAACAGCATAAAAATGGGTCTTCTGTCTAGTACATGGCAAAAACAGGTTATGAGAAGGAAAGTTCATCTCTGAAGAGCTGTGACCTCCTCCAGGCTTGTCTGGGGATCTGCTGAGTTACCTGACCCTCCTGCCCTCCCCTCCTCTGCAGCTGAGTTGGGTGTACACCAGACAGAGCTACAGCACTCAGCCCACCTGCTCCTTCCAGCTCATCCACAGGTTAGAAATGAAGGTGCAGAGGTTGACTGACAGCAGTCACGCCAAACACCAAGTGAACAGCAGAATCAAGAACCCAACTCTTGGAGCACTGCCAATGTGCTCTGACAGCGTTCATCACTAAACTGCTGCTGTTAACTTTCTTCCAAACCTTTAGAGCTAATTATCCAGACATGCAGTGGGAAGAGACTAAATAAGCTCCACCCCAGGGGAGTCACTTACCATCTATTTTGTTGGAGCTGTACACGACAGTGTTGGCAGCATGTGTGTACCTGATGAGGTCCACTCCATACTTCTTACTGTACAACGTTCTCTTTGGCCTGTCAAGAGGAAGCAGAAATAATTGCACTCACTGCAACAGAAAGCTCAAAACGAAACCCACGGTAATAAAGGCCTGTCCCACTGAGGTATTACAACATTGTTTCAAGTAGTCAGATGTTTTTATACAGAGAAATAAAAGCTTTGGTATTTGATTTTCAAACAAGGACCTTGGTGTTTTTTCCAAGACCATCCCTAGGCTTGAGAAGTTCCACCTCCAAAATGCACTTGTCTCCTCCAAAAATTCCTTTTCCTACAATGTATACTGCAAAAAGAAAGGGGGAGCTAACAACAAGCACAGCGAGCAGCACCGCCCCATCGTGCCCTTGCCCATCTAAATCTCCAATTCATCTGCTGCTCATTTTAGATTGAGAATAAGTTTTCTTTTTGTTTTGTTACTTCAAAGCCTGAGAACAGGGTGTTTCATCTATGTGGCATGAACCTGAACACCTTTATAGACCAGGAGCTCACACAGGGACGTTTCCACAGGACTGCTGAGCTATACTTGTATACAATCCTAAGGCTTCGAACTCAAAAGTCAGCGTTTTACAACAGAATGAAAGACATCCCAGTGCAAGTGAACACAACCTACAGAACTGGATTTTTTTTTTAGGGGGCTGGTAAGCAGGTGAGGCACTGCACTACTAGGAATTCAAACTGCAGAGTAAACCTAGAAGCATCTGTCTAACAAGAGCCTGTCACAGCAGTGGCACACGTCTGAGCAGCTCAAGGGCTCCACCATCCTCCTTCCTCTTCCACCCTCGACTGAGGTAGCACAGAGGTTTCAGAGCTGGGCAGTCAACCAATGAGGGCACTGATCAACCCCAGAAATACCATCTCTTCCGGGAGTTATTTTTAATCCAGAAATTTTTATCTGGTTATTACACAGGCCCACAAAATATTTTACCAACACAACCAAAAAGGGCAGCATGGGAATGGAAACAAACAGCAGGAGCGGTCGAAACCAACAGAGCTGCCAAGAAGAAAGTTTATCAGACTACACCCTCAGACAAGGTATTCTAACATGCTGGACTTTTTCCTTCTTTTCATTAGCCTCAAGCTGACACACCCAAACAAGAGCACAAGTAGGAGACCTTTCAAATCAGAATGAAAAGAGACATTCTTACAGCTTAATTCTCAAGCACCAGAAGTCATGGGGCTTTGGTTTCAAAGGCACTTGCTGGGGACAAGTTTCCATTAGGTGAAAGTCAATACAGAAAGTAGGTATAATGAAAACCCAGAGACAGAACCTCAAGTGATCCTTCCCCAGTTCCTCCAGTAGATTTTTAAATCAATTCTCAGATACAAACATGCTGCACACTGAGAACAACACACTAAATTTAAATTTTGACACTAACATTATGCCTGACACATGTACTTCCCCACACTTTCTGCAGTTACCTCAGCTATGCTGTTGACCAAACTGGGGGGGAAAAATTCCTCAACAACAAACCAACAACAAAAAAATCTCAAAACATATTAAGACACTTGTCCATAGTTTGGCTCTTCCTTTCCTGTTACAAGTTTAAATCTCAGAAGCTCCGTTCAGAATAAATGAATATACACAAAACCAATGAAGATCAACAGATGGGGGAAAGTACATTTACCAAAAAGGAAAAAAGGACTTCTGTGCTTCAGAAAAGGTGAAGTTTTCATGTAAACTGACACAAGCAGAAGCGCATTATTGCACACAAGACCAACCACCTGTTGCCAATCCACTATTTGAAATACAAACAAGAAAACTCAGTATTTTTTAAACAAATCACAACCACTAAACATAATTCCAAGGTCAAGGTTAATCTATCCAGCTCACCTAAAACACAAGCAATATTGCCAAAGAAAAATATTTCATGAGATCTCAGCCAAATCTGCTAAAAGATGAAACACAACACAGGTGAGGTTTGTAATATCACCTGTGCCTCGGTTTGATTCCCTGCTGCTGTGGGCAAAGCACCCTCCACAAGCAGGATCATGGATGTGCTGAGCTGAACAGGAGTCCAGGCCCACCACCTACTTCTATAAATAATATACAATTGATAGATACTGAAATACACACAAGCTCAACCTTTGCTAGAGCACCACTCTCTCGTACCAGGGCTAAAAACGTGCAGCCAGGCTATTGCCAGCCCCAAGAATTGCTGTGCATCCCACCACTTGTCCTACAAGTTTTCAGTCTCTCCTTGAGCCTCAGCAGACACAGATGAGCCTCTCGGTCGTGCTTCTGAGCCAGCCTGCTGTGGGAGGATTTGGTGATGCAGGACGGCCTAAAGAACCCATAATAACAATTTCGTTGTTTACACATTTTGAAATACAGAAGTGGAATCACGGGACCAAAATTATTGGATGCTGATGAACAAGCAGTTGCCTAAGGCCAGGGCATACATGATAAGGAGATAATCTTGTCCTGTCAGCCCCTGGCTACAGAGTTCTGTTTCAACTGCCCTGACACTGTCAAAAAGTGAAGCTCATTGCGCTGCTCACACTCTCATACAGCTAATTTTGGTGTTGCAAAACAAAGCAAACCAGGTGAGACTGTACCTAAAGTAAAACCAAACAGCTGCATTTTAATTCTATCAGCAGAATAGCTCATTAATAGGGGATACACCCCCTAAACTGCCCACTTTTACATGGGAAAAGGTGTTAACTTTCAGGCCATCCAAAGAAATAGGGTATTTCACACTGGAACCCCGCCAGCAGGAAATTTCAGTTCCTCCTGGCCATTATGTCCATCAGCAATGACATATACAAGCAGGTGAGAGTTGCAGGCCCTTGAAATACCATTTCATTATTTAAACAGCAAACCACAGGCCTGAAACTGCCACACCAACAATTAGGGACAGATTTGAGGTTTCATCGTCACACGAACCTCCAGTCACAAAGTAATTCAAAGCCGACGAGAGAAAAAGCATGTCTTACATCCCTGGGTACCTCTAAAAATCACAGCTGTATTTTAAATTCAATCGATTGTACATGAAGAACTCTCAAATTAATTTCATCATTTTCCAACCACTGGAGAACCGCATCCTGACACAGGGGTTACCTTGACGAAACTACTGTCATTGCCCTGCAGCACTGCAGCAGCCGACCATCGATCCACATTTAACTTAATTAAAGCAAACCCTCTGACTATAAAACACTCATCAGGGCGAGATGGAGATCGGAATGAAAGGACCAGATGCCTCGCAACCCATCAAACTATTCTTGACAAGTTTGAAAGGGGGAGAGCAATCAATACCATCTGCATTAGCACCACTCAGCCGTGGTACTGTGGTACACAATTAGGATCCAGGGCACAGCCCTTGGCAGACTCCACACGTACACAGTTACCTGTTCTTACCTAAATTAAACAATTTCACAGAAGAGTTCGCTCTGTCAGACAAGGAATACCAGCAACTTTAATGTGTAAAGCAAGAAAACTAAATAGAACTCTAAAATAACATATAGTAAGTGGCCTACAAAATTAAAAGAAAATGCTTGGAAGAAAAGGAGGATTAGGATTGGTTTAATAGAAGATATACACGACAACGTCTTGATACTCCCAATCCTCTTCTTCTGCATTCCTCCATTACTCTGTCCTTTTATTCCCTCCAACACAAATTTGTTTCCCTTTCACTTGTTGTGTGGATGTGATGCTCCCGAGTCTTGACTTAAGACAAAAAAAAATTATGTCAGAACTACACCTCTCCACCAAGAAGCAAACACAAATTAAAACTTAACATGTGAAAGAATTTAAAGCAGCCAGATGCACACTTGTACCAACTCAAAAAGATTTTAATGGAATAATGACCCCATATGGCTCAATTTGTTCCAACTCCCTAAAACACAAATGTCCTTAGGGTACCTTCCAAGACACCAACCTGCAGGTTTCCATCCTCTGGACGGGAGCAGCAGATCCCCCCACGCTCTGCAAATGTCTGAAGGTTTACCCGAAAAGCAGGAAAATCAGAAGCCCTTCAATGAAATGGGAAACACCTACCCCTTATCAGTAACAGAAGCCAACAAACACCTTGATTGACTAAACCTAAATTAAGACAACGTCTGAAGACACGCAGATTTTAGCTGTGCTTTACAGATAAGAGCCCAACTACAGAAAAGGATTTAAAGCACGAAGGACCACTTTTACCTTCAACATTCCCAGGCACCACGTGAGAAACGAGTTTTAAGAAAATACCACCTGGTTTTCAGATGTTACAGTAACACAGGCTACACCTTCCTCACCTCTCGGCTTAAAGCGTTTATCCAAGAAGTTACACTCAGATGGGGTTGTTTAAAAGGCCGCATCCACACCTTGCTCACAGCGATTGCTGCTCCTTTAACTGGCGAGACTTAAACCCAGAGAAGCTCGATAAATCAGCTCCGTACCTGCAACAATCCCGAGGCCTGGAAACGCGGCCAGACTCAACCGCTTAAGCTCAAAAACCTTTTTCAGCCTTTAAAGAAGCGAACTCTCTCTTACACTGGGCAAATGACCGGCGCTGCCTCCTAACCACCGAGACAAAAAGCAGCGCAGACAATCCCCCGCTGCCATCGCCGCCCGTGGGGTTCCACTCACAAGCCCGCGCTCACAACCACCCCGAGAGAAGCCCATCGCCCAGCCCAGCGCCGCCGCCCCCGCCCCGCACTCACTTGCCCTCCTGGCAGTCGTAGAGCACGATGGAGTCATCGTCGCTGCTGGAGATGACGGTCTCGCCATTGGGGCTGAAGTCGAAGCAGTTGATCTTGTCCGAGTTCTCTCGGAAGACCTTGGCCACGCGGAAGCTCCGCAGCACGTTGTCCGTCAGCTTCATCCCGCCCGCCGGGCCGGGCCGCGCCGAGGGCGGCGGCGCTCNGCGTCTGGCAGCGGGGCGGGAGAGCCGGGTGGAGGGCGTGACGTCATCCCGCAGTGCGGGCAATGGCTTCGCGCCCGCGGGGACGCGTCACTTCCGGCGGCGGCCGGCCCGGGACGGCCTCGGCCCGCGGGACTCCCCGGGCGGAGTTGGGGCGTTTCCCCGGTTCCCCGGGGGAATGAGCGAGGGACATGCGGCGGGACGGGGCGGCAGGGTGCCCAGTGGCACTCTGGCCTGTAGCAGCAGTGGCGTGGCAGCAGGAGGGCAGTGAGGGGCTCAGCGCTTGTCAGGCCGCACCTCCAGGGCCGCGTCCGGTTCTGGGCCCCTCACGACGTGACACACGTGGAGGTGCTGGAGCGTGTCCCGAGCTGGGCAGTGGAGCTGGTGGAGGGTCTGGAGCACTAGTGTGATGAGGATTGGCTGGGGGAGGTGAGGGTGTTTAGCCTGGGGAAAAAGAGGAGGCTCAGAGGTGACTTAATCACTTCACAACTCCTGAAAGGAGGTTGAGGCCTCTTCTCCCAGGCAGCCGGAGACATGGCCCTAAGCTGCGCCAGGGGAGGTTTAGACTGGACATTGGGAGGGATTTCTTTACAGAAGTGGTGATTGGACATTGGAATGGGCTGCCCAAGTGGTGGAGTCACTGTCCCTGGAGGTTTTGAGGATGGACTGGACACGGCACCCAGTGCCCTGGTCGGGTTGACATTGTGGTGTTTGGTCATAGGTTGGACTCCGTCTCAGGGGTCTTTTTCAACCTAATTAATTCCGTGAAATAAAATCTGTAATTGATGGGGCACTTTCTCATCCTTCCTGTTCTACTTTCAGACCCGTTATTGCATATTTTTATTTCCAATATTTTTTATTCCTCTGAAAACTTCCAAGCAGTAGTACAGGAACACCGTGGGTACATCACCATGCTTTTACACCACATAAAACATCAGATCAATGTGAGCAGTCTCCCAGAAACTCAAAATCAAAAGAAAACAAACTAACTAACCAACCACAGACACCTTCCTAAACGTGGATTGCATCTTTCTTATGTAGTGTCCAGAACAGTTCGATTTTGTGTTTGGCTCCTGTTGCCCTCCTGTGGTCAAACTCCAGCAAGCCCGGGAACTGCTAAAGCTCTGCCTGCACGTCCTTCATGCAGGCTGAATAATTTCAGTTTAGGTACAATTTAGTGAAACAAAAGCCTTTCCCCGGATCCCTTGCCCTTGCTGTTTGCTGGAGTTCACCGCTGCAGGTTTCGAGATCTCGCCCAACTCATCCTTTCAGGCCACAGAGGGATTGGCTCCTCAGAATGATTCACCTGTTTTCCCCTTGAAGCAGAGAAAAGGTTTTCACACCAGAGCCCAGGGAGACTCAAGAAAACACTCCTTCATTTCTCCTGAGGGTCTCTGGTTCAGCCACCCCTTTGTTCAACTCAAAGCCTCCAGCTGATTCTGTGTGAGGAGAGGTTTCAGAGAGGCGCCGGGTGCTGTGCCATGCACACTGTAAACTGCGGGATCAAAGCCTGGATTATCTCCTGCGGGCACAGAGGTGACTCACCAATACCACCATAAGAAAATTTACTTCAAAACACCTACAATACTTAGCGAAATTTTAGCGTTGTGTAACACCGTGGGTTGTTGGTTTGATATTTTGTCACTTCCTTTTTATTCTTCTGCCTTTCTTCCTAATCATTGGAAGTTTGTCAGTTTATACCAAGCTGGGATTTAGTTGGCAGGATAATTGGATCTCCTAGCAAAATGTCATATTAAGTAGGAATTATGGATAATGCCCTTGCAAAATTAGTTAATGGAAAAAAATGTTTAATTGGTGCTTGAGTGATATCGATCACATGCAGTTATTCCATCTATGCATTTCTGTGCTACATACCACTGGAACCTGCACAATACAGGGACTTGTGCTTGGTCAGCAGCAAAAATTCACACTCCTCCTTGCTGCGTGTCCTGAGGTTTCTTTGGATCCAGACCTTGAGTTTATCATGGTTCCTCTGGAAGGTGCCTCCGTCAGCACTTCCCTAAATTAAGCACTTTGTGCTACCCTCCGGGTCAGGAATGAAGCTGTGGGATGCCATGAACCCCAGCAGAGTCCCTGTTGATTACCAGCTGTCAGCTGGACCCTGAGCCACTGATTTCTGCCCTCTGAGCCCAGTGGTCAGGCTGGTTTCCAACAGGTCTGACTGTGTTTGCCTGGCCCACACTCCAGTGTGCTCATGGGAATGATGTCAAAAACCTCACTAAACTCCAGGCAGTTCACATCTGCTGCTTCCCACATTCCCCACAGCCACTTGTCTCAGCCCGGAGGGCAGCTGTAATTGTCATCCTGTGACTGATTAAGATTCCTGGCTCTTTCTCCTCTTATGTTATTTCCAACTGAGGAGCTCATAATTTTCTGCTATTAATCCCAAAGAGCATGACCTTGTATTTCGCAGCACCGAATTTCAACCCCTTTCTACTATTCCAGTCCTCAAGGCTGGCGGCTTTTCATCTTCTCTAGAATACTATGATCCTTCCCTGTATTTTAAATGACTTTTAACTTTGATGGCAACTTGACTCAGAAGAGGGAGTTTGAGAAATTACAGCATGAAAGGAAGTAGACTTGGCATGGACTTGGCTCCAGGGTAGTCATGTTCTGTGTTGAGCTACAGAAGGATTTTTTTAGTGAAAAATTTTTCTTCCTTGCAATCCCCAGTGCAGAGGAAAATCATTTCCAAAAGGTATATAGGGAGTGAAGGGAGTGTGACCTAGAAAAACTAGTAAGATGCATATGTCAAATCCAGTTATTTTTTTTTACTAATGATACTGATCTATATATATAAAGTGCTGAACATTTATCTTCCCTGTGCTTGGCCTTAAGCCACATTTCCCATCAAAGGCAAAGAGACTCTGTTCACACTTTCCTGGTGAATAAATCAGTCATGAGAGCAACATATTTCTTTTCCAAGAAACATATAGAAAGCCAGGTATTGGAATCTGGGACTCCGGGGTTTTACATAGCTCAGCATAGTCTCGAAACAAAGGTATCCAGGCTCCATCCTGCTTTCCCCATTGCCTGCCTGGCAAACCCTCTGGCCTCACCACACTGCTTCTGTCCACCCTCATGCTCTTTCCCAGTCACGGATGCAGGAGCACTACAGTGAGGGGGTGCAAAGGGCCTTTCACCCTGTCCTTGCACACCCACTCCTGCACTGGACCCTTCACAGCTGCCCATCCTTGCCACAGACGTTTTCTCTTTTACCAAATGTGAATGAGGCAGCCCGGTAATTTTATGCAAATCCATGTGCAGATTAAAAAATTAATCAAATTCTGAAATTTTCATTTAAAGAGATTAGTCTTGAAAAATCCCCCATCTAATCCTCCCAGAATAGGCTCTTGGAGCAAGCCTTCACCGCTTCGCTTTCCTCCTGGGTTCAGTGCATCTCCTGGAAAATTTTCTCGTAATGCTTTTGGGACCATGTGGAGCAGCAAGTTTGAGTTTGAGCAGGGCTCACCAGGCAAATTAAAGTTGATATATCAAACGATAAAAAAGATGTGTCAGTAAGTGGGAGCAGGGGAGTAAAAGGCAGTAAAATCTCTGCTCTGTTGTACTTCATAGGTAAACTCCCCTGGTGATGCAGGAGAAATGGAAGCATTGAGGCTCAGTGAGTCTAATGTTAATTTACGTGCCAAGAGGGCAGAAAAAAGTCATGCAGCAAGAAAAACGAGGAGCAAGAGGCACTGCTAAAACTTGCTGTGTCTGGGAGTTTACTACTGTAATCTGTCTTTTAGAGCTTGAGCTCAAAATTATCCTCAAGCAATTGGGGTTTGATCAAGTGCCATCTCAAATATATCCCAAGCCCCTCAGGGATGCTGGAGTTGACCCTGTACATGGTGGGCCAGCCACCAATCCCTGCCACACTGGGGGAAATCCAGAGACATCCCAATGACATTAAAACTAAACCACCTTGGACACCTGAAGATCTCAGTAGAATTAGACATTCTGGTGCATTAACATACAGCATCCTCTGATCTCACAGCACCTGAAACACTTCGGATGTGTCTGTGGTTGGGTTGGCCTGCAACAAGCTCAGTTACTCCAACTTCAAGAAAACCACAAGCCCGTGATGCAAATCCTTGAAGAAACCTCCAACCACAGCACCTGGAATAGCTCAGCTCTGCCCTGCGATGGCAGACGGGCCCCTAGGAAGGAATATTTTTCTGGCTTTCAAGTAGCTACCATGGAGTGAGGTGCTGGCTCATTTTTCTCACTGCATGGGCATGGCCAGCTCATTTGTTCACTGTTTTCCTCCCCAGTGTGACTCCAAGTTTATGGCTCAGGCTCTGCCCTGCTATGTCCATGCTTTTGGTCTCATGCCACCATCCAATTTACTTGGCAGCTTTACCCCATTTCTGCTCTTACTGCTGGATTGTTTCTGTCTCCCTCTGACTTTGGCTCCTTGCCTGCAGAATTGCTTTAATTAAAAAGTTAATGAAAGGTAATGCAAACGAGCATTTTGCCTGTATTTTATCACAGTCCAGCTCCTCTCCCTCCTTCTTTCCCAGAGACGGGGAAAATGAGGAGCTGAGGTTTGGCTGCTTTTTGGTATGAGAGCTACCAGTGGAAATTTCTACAGGCTTAGGAGGAGCTCTGTGAAGAAAGAGCTGTGTGTAGATTTATTATAAGTGTGTAGATTATTCATCAATGAAAGCTGAGTAAGTTTTCATTTAAAGGGGATTAATCTAAACCCCTTACAGTCCTGCTCTCTTTGGAACAGGTAATTCTTAGAATCATTTGCCACTTAAGCTTAGTGTCAACTTCTAGAAAACTTTTCAAATTACTATCTATTCCAACTCCAAATTATCCCCAACAGGCACAAGGGGAAGGTGTGAAACCTGAGCCCCACTCATGCCTACGGCACATCACCCTATATCCACATAGAAGAGGGCTCATTCATCCCTATATGATTTCCCTGAGAAATTGGGAAACAAAGATAAGTGCATGAAGCAATATAAGTCATATTATCAGCCCTTTCTCCCAGCCCACATTCCTTCCAGCCAGCAGTGGGAAGAGGAAGACACAAGGATGTGAGGGTGTTATATCCCCACGTGTAATATGCAGCAGCTGGCGGGCAGTTACATCATTTATAAACCCCCCATCTCTTGAGGGAACCTGNCCCAGCCAGCAGTGGGGAGAGGAAGACACAAGGATGCGAGGGTGTTACATCCCCACGTGTAATATGCAGCAGCTGTAAACCCCCCATCTCTTGAGGGAACCTGAGAGCTGCCATTTGGGTTATTTTTCTGTGTTTAGGGGTGATTTTCAGTCCTCTTGATGTTGTTTTTAAAGTCTAGTAAAATGAGCAGGAGTTCTACTTTTTTGTTAGTATCTACATTGGATTTCATCACACTGATTTATAGCTGTTTCCTGATGACTTTTAGAACCCAGTGCCTGAGACCGTATAAATGAGTTACATAAAAATGGATTTGTGGCATCATTAGCAGCACCCCATTCCAAGGGGAGCCTCCAGTGAGCCTGCATGTCTAATCAGAGCTGACAAGGAGCAGAGTTACACACTGAGACATCCAAAGCTGATGGATCTGTGCCAAATTCATCTCTCTGTGGCTTTGGTATAAAGTTGGGTAACCTCTGACTGCAAGGGGGTTTGACCATATTTACTCTGAGTTTACACCTGTGCTTTGAGATCAGTGTCAGGCAGCGTGCCCTAAAATCCTGAGAAACGGGGGAAGGATGCTTGCTGACTTCACCAGGCTCTGCATCAAGGCTCCATGGTTAAAATATAATCTGAGTTCAGAGTGCAGAAAACAGATTACATGCCTGCTATTGTAGTGGAATGCTTTCCAGAGCAAGCATTAGCAGTATGTACACAAGTGCCAGATGAATTAAGCTGGCTTTTATTTTTTCCAGCTCCAGTAGGAGAGGATTGCTCTTAAACAACTCACGCCTGCTGTGTCGTGTCTGGAACTGGAGCTGAATGGAGATGCCAAGAAGGCACGTGTGACAAGAGCCACAGTTGCAGGTCTGGTTGTGCTCAATTCCCCCCCGTCTTCAGGGTCAGCCATGCACAGAAACATCAAGGCAGAGGCAGAGCCTGTTAAAAGTTCTGGGGCCTTATTTCCTGCAATTCCCTGCCTCCATTTAAGCCTTTTTCTCCAGCCATTTCTGCAGAACCTGTGTCTCAGCTTAGAGGTGACCTGGGGCGTGATGCACCTCTGCTTTGTAACACCTTCCTCTGATTGCACTGTGCTGCCAGGTGAATTAGAGACCTGCCGGGAACAGAGATGCTAATCTCAGTTCCTGAGAGGGTGCACAGCTGACTTCACTGCAGTTAGCACAGTTACTCTGGCCCTCACTGAAGAGGGGTCAGAGGTTTAAACTGCTGGCAGCATCAGCTGCCCTGAAGTTTAAGAGCCTAGTAACAAAGTGGTCAGGACACTGTCTTTTATTCTCATCTCCCCTCATGGTTGAAAAGCCAGTCCTGACCAGTGTCTAAGGGGACTACAGATAGGAAGTCAATCTGCTTTGGCTTTTGCCTTTGAAGTCTGTTCTCCTAAGCATTAAATCATTTACAGTTAGACTCAATCTTAAGGGTATTTTCCAACCTCAGTGATTCTTGGGTTTCTTTCTCTGACAAAACCTTTTATTCTCTTTATTGCTTTACCTGCAAGTCCCTTGTCCAATAGATTGTGCCCATGTTTCACTGCCTGAGAAGGTGCTTGTGTAGAGGTTTTTTGTGTAGAGCCTTTGGGTCCCTGCAGCAAAAAAAGCCATAGTGGAGCTGTTGGAATCTTGTCCAGCTTAATCATTAACACTTTGCAGTGCTGTGGGAGTGTCAGGACAAAGAGACCTCTGGACTCCTGAGCTCTCTCAGAAGAATCCAGCCACCGACCTTGCACTGGAACATTCCTCTTTACTAGAGAGAGGATTAACCCTCTCAGGTAATTTGAATGGGTCTGTGACTAAGCGTGTTCCCTACTGCTTGAGCCTCCTGGCACCCTGCCTCTATTGCCCTGAGCAGGAGAGATGCAGATCACAGGGATCTTTGATCCTGGGAAACCAGCAGTGAACTTGCTGCCAGTTAACAGACATAAGGAAAAATGCTGGGAGGGAAGATATGTATGTGTTCTGGCAGGGGCTACCTTTCCTCTGTCAGGACAAGTATCTGCCCTTGAGCAGCGGAAATCTTTCGGTCCGTGCACAGATCTCTTGCATACAATGCTAATGCTCAGTGGAGACCTGCTCAAATGGGCTTTCACAGACACGGATGGCAACTTTTCCTGCATCCGAAGTCTTATTTGGGCTCTCAATGTGATTTTAATGGATAATGAGGGGATTGAAACATAAAGGCAAATAAAGCCTTGTGTTCATTTGCTGTTTGGTGAGGAAACCTAATTACTGGTCTCTCCTGTGGCCACCAGCAGCACGGGATCAGGCAGCTAGCAAGCCTGTTGTTTCTCCTGAGTCCATGTCTGATGCTGCAGGGACATATGGGGCAATGTGCAGCCAGAGAATGAGATTAGCATTTGGCTAGCACGAGGAAGAAAGTTAATGTAGTGAAAAGCTGTTCCACCCAGATGCCCTAGTCTCTTCAGGACAGAGAGCAGCTTCCACAGTTTGGAAAGGTGTCAAATGCTGAGCAAATAGAAGTGATGGCTTGCCAGTGGCAAAGGTACAGTGATGGAGAAGCTGGCTGGCAGAGCTCGCCTTCCCTGCAGGAGGTGATGGGATTGTAGGGGAATCACAAGCTGACAGGTAGTTTGAATGTGACACTGTCCTTCCCTCCTTTCTGCCTGGGGAGAAGTTTGAAAATGCTGTTCATATGGCACCTTAACCTAGAGAAAACAGGAGCTAGAGCTTTGTGGTTCATGTTTTGGCCTCCCTGCCCTCTCTGTGACAACCCTGTCTTTTCTGCTAGCAAAAACGTTGGCTTTCCCTTGCAGGTTGGAGGCTTCAGCTGCCCCAGTCCTCGGGGCCCTGCCAGTGCTGGCAGAGTGTGTACAGCCCACCCCACAAGACAGACTAGTTCAGCCTGGCCACCCTGTGCAGGATGTCCGTCCGTGAGCACGCGCTGTCCCTGTTCCGCAGCGCCGTGGGCACCGTCCGCCCGGCTTTGATGATGAAGAGGGCTCTGAAGTTCCAGGAAGATGGGTGCCCTCAGCTGGTAGTGAAGGACCAGGTCTTCCCAGTGAAGAGAGACCTGTACCTGGTGGGTTTCGGAAAAGCTGTGTTGGGGATGGCTGCAGCAGCAGAAGAGATCCTGGGAGACCACCTCGTTCGTGGGATCATCAATGTGCCGCTAGGCATTCAGGAGAGCCTGCAGCGAGCAGGAATGCAGTAAGGAGGATGCTTCTGGACAGTTTGGGGGGTGGGGGGTGTAGGCTGCCAGATTTGCCCTTTGTGGGATGTTGCTGGGAACCTCTTCAGTTGTTTCTGGCTGCCCATGACCCTTTACCCACCCCATCCACCCGCTGCTTTCATCTTCAACCACCATCACATCCCAGTGGCACCAGTAACACAGCCTGTCTTTTGTGCCGGATGTGCTGTCTCTCCAGCTCTGGGAAGAGACATTCAGCAAAGGTCATCTCCCTGTCCTAGTCACTCTCCGTACACCTCTGGTGCACTGGGCCACCAGTGACAGCCTGGGTGCCTGTGTCAGTGCACAAGTCAGTGGTGTGATTGCCTCTCTTACCTCACCAGGGAGATGCTGCTGAAGCCACACAGCAAAATCCAGGTCATTGAAGGTGCCAAGAACAACCTTCCAGATGAAGAGGCTCTGAAGGGAGCAGTTGCCATACAGCAGCTGGCTGAGAGTCTGAATGCAGATGACCTGCTCCTTGTGCTTATCTCAGGTAGTGTGGGGATCCCAGGGAATGGGATCTGCTGAGGCCACCCATGGCCATGCAGCAAGGGAATGCCATGCTGTGCTAGCCCTTTCACCCTGGACATTTGTACCTCTGTGATTTTTCCTCTCCTTTCTCCAGGGTGCAGCAAGGGAGAGCAGGGCTCCCTGCTGCTACAGTGGACACACTGCCTCCCAGCACTGGGGAGAGCCTGAGCTGCACAGGCTGGGTCCTGTGGTTATGCCACCACTGTGAGATGGCACCTCAGGGTACAGCCTGGCAGCAGTACTCACCTCTGGGCAAGGAGATGCTTTCTTCCTGCCCCCCCCCCTTACATTTGGGGATGCCACCTTGGACATGCAATCACTTAGTGGATTTGCATGCCCTGAATTTGTGCACGGGTGTGAATCTGTAACCTGGGACTTATCACTGATCCTTCCCAGGGCTTGGCTGCTTCCCAGCCAAAGGGGACAAGGCCTCCAGGTACCAAAAGTGAGATGCATACCTTGCAGGGTCAGTTCTGGGCTCCTCCAGGCCCGGGCTGCTCAGCCCCCAGGCTGTCGCCAGGGCTATGTAAGGAGATTGGATATGGTGCATCAGAGGGGTGCCATGACATTGCCTCAGCCTGAGGTCAGCTGGATAGCGAGTGTCACAGGGCAAAGGCATGCAGGGCCTTGGAGCAGCTCTGCAGAAACCCCTTGGTCCCCTCTGCTCAGTCTTTATTCATCTGTGGATGCTGAGAATACTGCCATTAGGCAAACACCCAAGTGACTGGAATCTAGCTGCGCTTGCTGGGGATTCCCCTGGGCTTCCTCCTGTCTTTTGGCTATGGGGATCTCCAAGAGACTCCTCAACCCTACAGGGAGCCTGTACTGGATCTCCCTGTGGCTGTGACTCCCTATGCATGTGCACTCCCACACAGCAGCCGGTCCCCAACTGCTGCCTTTCAGCGAGATCCCTGGCTATTGACTGAAACACAAGCATTTGCATTTGTTTTTCTTGCTCATCATGTTTTATTGATGCTGATTTGTCTCAAACCTCTTAGCAGGCTTTGCCTTTTGACGGTAGCTTTCAACTGTACTTCCGTGCGTGTTCACTCTCTGCTCAGATCTTGCTCTTTTCTCCTCTGTATTTTCCATCCATTCCACTTTTCTATCAGAACCTTTTTCTTGCCTTCTTTTCCACATTTCCAATGCCTGATGGTATCAGAGAGGATTCCCATCGATGAGGTTATCACACAGGACTTAGGGTGTGCTTTGCCCTTTGCATTACTGTCTTCCCGTTCCCTTGCCTCACAGGCTAGTGCAGTTCAGGAGTTTCCAACCTTGCTGCATCCACAGTTGGTGTTTTTTTACCACACTGTCCTGAATAAATGGAGCCACCAAAGCAGGCAGTGTCTCCATGTGCATAGCACTGACTGCTGTGTGAGCCATGGAGGCTGTGCTCCCTGCTCACCCATCCAGGGAGCCTTTGAAATCACTGTGAGGGAACACTGGTAGCTCAAGTAGTGGTGATGGTAGCTGCTGTCCCTTTTCTGTCACCCCTACAACCCTGTGGGGATGTGGTACCCCAGTCTGGCAAGTTCTACACTGTTTGGGTGAAGTGCAGCTGATTGGAGAGCATGCAGGACAGCAGTAATTAAAACCCATTGGTGAAGAAAACTATATTCCCCAGAAATTTTAGCTTAGGGCCCCAGTTGTTTCCCTCTACACACTAGGGAGGGAAGAGCAAAGGGTCAAACCTTACTCTCTCCTCTGTCCTTTTCTGCTGTCCTTCTCCTCTCTTCTGCATCCTAGGAGGTGGATCAGCCCTACTGCCTGCTCCCATTCCTCCCATTCTCCTCAAAGAGAAGGAGAAGCTCACAAAGATGCTGGCTTCTCGAGGAGCTGCCATACAGGAGCTGAACATTGTCCGGAAGACTCTGTCCATGCTGAAGGGTGGAGGGCTGGCCCAGCTCGCACGTCCTGCACAGGTAACCAAGGAGAAGCCCCTGTTTGCCCAGGGATCACTTGTCCACCCTTCGAGCAGAGGTTTGATCAACCTACCTAAGCATGCTTGCAGGGCTTTTTTTTTTTCTTACTACATGAACAACCCCTGCATACTGTTTTGGGATGCCAAGATTTCACTGAGGACCCAAACTCTCAGGGAGACAGAGGTGGAAGAGGAGGAATTCAGGCACAGCAAACATAAGACATCATCCCACTACTCTCAGCAGACCCCAGCCCACACGCAGCAGGCATTTCACCACAGTGCTTTCATGGCTCGCTCTGACCCTTGACTCCCCTGAGGGTTATTCTCAGAACGTGGCATTGCTAAACTCACACTGCTGTCTCACAGGTTACATCTTCCAACATGATTGTCCAGCATCCAAGGGAACTGTAGATCTGTGGGTTCAAGAAGGACACAGTGATACTCACAGGATTATAAAATGAAAATGGGGCAAGATTTGGCCTGTTTCCATCTGCTTCGAGGTGGGGGTGATAAAAGTGTAACAATGCTTATTGTCAAGGCTCATGCATGGTCATCTCTCTGCTTGCCATAATAATCTGAGGGCACTTCACAGATTCACAGGTTGTTCTGAGTTGGAAGGGACCCACAAGGACCATCAAGTCCAACTCTTACATTTCCTTTCATAGGTGGTGAGTCTCATCCTGTCTGATGTGATTGGTGACCCCCTGGACATCATAGCAAGTGGGCCCACTGCTGCCAGCTCCCACAGTGTCCAAGACTGCCTTCAGATACTTGCCAAATACAACCTGCTGTACAACCTGCCCAAGTCAGTGGAGACAGTCCTCTCCAGCTCCCCCACCAAGCCCACCACTCCAGAAAACTACTCCCATGTTTCCAACTTCATCATCGGGTCAAATACACTGGCTTTAGATGAGGCCAAACACCACGCTGAGGGCCTGGGCTACACAACTCTAGTTCTGAGCGCAGCAATCCACGGGGAAGTCAGTCGTGTTGCCTCACTGTACTGCCAGCTGATCCAGCTGGTCTGCCTGGGCTTCACTGGCCTTGGAGAAGGGCCCCTCAGTGATGAGGTGAGGAGGAATCTCCTGCAGCTGGTGGCAGAGCTAGAGATCCCAGGCTTGGACCTTGCTGACTTCCTACAGGCCCTGCGAGGATTAGGGCCTGAAAGCCCAGTCTGCATCCTGGCTGGTGGAGAAACCACAGTCCAGCTTCACGGAACCGGCAAGGGAGGGAGGAACCAGGAGCTGGTCCTGCACGTCGGGCTAGGCCTGCACAGAGCACAGGCCAGGGAAGTCAACAGCCTCCAGGGGAGGTGTGAGATCATCTTCTTGAGCGGGGGAACGGATGGGCAAGATGGGCCAACAGAGGCAGCAGGAGCCTTCTGCAACCCACGCCTGGTGGCTGAGGCACTTCAGGAGGGCCTGGACGTGGAGGCCTTTCTCAGCAACAATGACTCCTACACGTTCTTCAGCCAGTTCCAAGGTGGGCATCAGCTCCTGGTGACAGGCTTGACAGGCACCAATGTCATGGACATCCAGGCCATTTTAATTAGAGCCATAGAGAGACCATGAGCTCCCTCTACAGATATCCAGATTAATGCACTTTATTAGAATCAACACTGCGGAAAAATGCAAACTAGTTAAATTAAGGCTCACTGTCAAGCGTGCTAGTATCTTTGGCAGAAAGAATCCACTAATTGGACACATGAGTGCATGTCCACAGCAAAAGCAAGCACTTGTAATTGGGGGGATCAGAGGAAGGTAAGAAGTCACATTACAGACAAGGACGCCAGATTTAATGCTGTTGTGACTGCTTCAAACATAGTTAAAAGATGTGGGGAAGCTGAAGCTGAGGAAAGACTGCCAGTCCACGCCCTCACTGCATTGTTGCGTTTCCAGTGCCCCCAGCTCAAGAGCAGCTCAGCAGTGGGCTTTTGCAGGTTCATAAAAATGCACTTCAGTGACTGAAGGATGTACAGGCTGTAACAGCGAGGCTTGCTCACCTGAAGCATGGAGGTGTTGGGGGGACATGGTGTGAAGGGGACACCCAGCACAGTGTCCTGTGGTTCCTGCCACACCAGGGTACTAAGGTGACACAGAGGCCCCAAGCTCAGCACAATGCACACCCAGGAGCCTGGCCAACAAGCATGTTGCAGAGATACTGGTTGGGTGACACAAGCAGTGCACAGTGACACAGAGGGTGCCATACCTTCATTGTGCAGCACAAGGCAGGGGACAAATGAGGTGCAGTGGCAAGCCAGCTCAGTGGAGTCCTCCTCCAGCCTTCTTCCCTGCACAGGGACATCTTCCCTGCTGATCCCTGTTGGGAGAGTCTCCGTGCCAGCAGCACGTATGCTATGAGCTTTTATGGTGTTGTTTTCCAGCTGCCTAGAAAACAGTCATGCAACCAGCCTGAGCCACTGACCTTTCTTCTGTGCTGAGGCAGAAGTCGCTGTCACTCTGATTAACTCTGCTAATTCCACAGAACAAAAGGCAAGGGAACCTCACGCTCAGCTCTCCTGACCCATGCTGCTGAGCTGATCAAAGGGCAAAGCTGCTGGAGCTGTGCTTTGACAGGGAGCTGCTCTCCCACATGTAAAAGGACATGGTGGCTACTGGTTACTGTGGTTTTGTCACCTACTGCAGTGCAATATGCGGGAGAGCAGAGATGAGCGGGGTTTCCCAGGATGTGGAGCCCACAGTGGGACTAGATTTCCAAAGGGCTTTGCCTGTAGCAACAGGCACGTTGACAGTTTTGGCTGGATATTCAAAGCTCAGCAGTCAGTATGACCGAGCATGCCCAACTCCTTTGGAATATCCAGCTGTTTGTTACAGAGTATAAGTGAGAGCTGAGCTCCTTTGAAAATCCAGCTCTAGTGTAATAGGACACACTTGACTCAGACTCCTTCCAGACAGACCGACCTACTCTGTGTGGCTGATCTCATCTCATCTTGTGACATAAATGCACTGTTGTGCCAACACTGAGTCGTGGTATCTCACTGAACAGCCGCTCCACACTCCGTTTCAAGATGGATCAGAGGGCGGATTTTTGAGGAGGATGTGAAACCTCCTATTTTGGTTTGGAAGCCAGTATCTAACAAGTAGGGATATCAGCAGGACCATCACGGGGCCCAGTATCAATGCCAGGCTGGCAGCTGGACTGTCTGGGCTACAGCCCAGGCACAGTGTAAGGCACAAGCCTGGGAATTTCAAACCTCTAGTCTTGCCTGGTGGTTTAAACTCATCCACGCATCTCATTTGTCCTCAGAGTCTGAAGGTCTTCTGTAACATGCCTCAACTTGCTCACAGTGACAAACAGCTCCAGGATCTGCTGGGGAAAATCTGCCAAGCATTATAAAGCTCGCTGTGCCCCTGTAATGTCAGGGGGTGGTTGTGCAGGGGAAGCTGCTTTGTGCTGCATGTTTTTCTCCAGAGGTCGCTGGCAGGTCGCCTGCTCCATGCCCAGCAGGCCAGCTCCACAGGGGCACTAACACGCGCGGTGATACAGCCAGAAGTATGGGCTGCAGCCAGGATAACTGGCTAAAGCTGGCTCCACAGCATTGGGAATGCTTCCTGGTCAATTCTGCTCCACTGGAATGCAGAGTGACTCTGGGTTCAGGCTGGGGTACCTGGCAGAAGGGTCACTGGCACCTTCAGCAGCACATCTGGTGTGCCAGCATGGGCACACTGCCACAAGCCCACCATAAGCCCCTACCCACAGCTCTGCCATGCTGCTCAGCACCACACTGGTCCTTGGGGCTGCTGCTCCTGCTGCATCGCAGTCAAGTGTAGGAGACCTTGGGCAAGTGCTGGCTGGCTTCTCCTGGGAAATGCCTACCCCAGATATCCTGAGCACTGTCCTTGCTTGCTGAACAGTGGCTTTTCACTAACAATTAAAGTGCGTGTACTGGGGAGGAGAGAAGGCTAATAAAAGGTTTGTTGAAAGGATGGAGCTGTTTGAAGTGCACTTCACATCTGCCTTTGCTTGGCCACCATATACGGGTTTTGTTCTTGTCCTTTCTTTCCTAGCAAAGAGATAACAGGATAGGGGGAGGTTCACTAAGGACACCCAGGCTACAGAAATACTTCTCCAATGCTTCTACCTGCATAGCTCAAAGCTCCATTTTCAAGGGGTTATTTGGGTGGACCTTTTACCTAGGGACAGAAAGAGCATGGGAGTGTGTGCACCCCTCAGAGACAAAGCACTGTTTTATTCCTCTAGACAGTGCTCAGCAGGGGATTGTCTGTTACCCTTTCAGCCCAAAGCCAGTTCCCTCTGATCTGCAGTCCCATCATGGACAGCAAAAGGCCCCACACATGAACCAGCATACATTTGGGCCACACTGGTTGGGTTTAGCAGGTTTTCTGAGGTAACAGTTGCATCTTAAGACATGAGCACACCACTTACCTACCTAATCACAGTTTGCCTCTGGGCTGTCAGGGCCTGCCAGGAGCAATGACTTTCCCATCAGGAACTTGAGTGAGTCACCACAGCTGAGCAGGTCTTTCAGGCTTGCCTTGTGCTGTCCTGACTGTCCTGGTGAACCCAGGCAAGTGAAGAAACCTAGAGTGCAGCTGTGGTCACACTGAAGTATCCCAGTGCGTGGGCTGTGCTGGGACCAGCTCTGTGCCATCCTGCTTCGGGAGTGCTTATGCCTAAGGGATACAAGTCACAGAGAGAATGAGGACAATAAGAGCCACTTGGGTTGGATGATCCCAGTCCCTTCCCAGCAAAATTTTCCACACCAGCCAGCCTTCAGGAAGATGCTGGGGGGAAGAAGGCAAACAGCTCCCTGGCCATGTCCCTACACATGAACAGGGGACACTGGAAGAGTCATTGGAAAAAGCACACAAGGGCTGGGTGGGGAGAGGGCAAGCAAAGCCTGGGTATGTTCAGGGTTGATTTGCCCTCCTAAGCTGGCAGCGCGTAGCCAAACAGTGCTAATGGCTGGGAGAAGTAACTGCGTTATTAACAGCACAAGCTTTTGGCAGTAAATTAAAAATCTTGGCTGCCGCCCTTGGCTCTGCTCTTGCCTCTTAGAAGACATTAATATCACAGCTCCCCAGCATTCCCATTATCACTTCATTAAGGATCCAATAATGATAAATGTGGATGGTTTTATTTCGCACAGAGCCTGATTAATGGCTAGTATTTCACTAGGTGTTAATGGGGTCCTTTCTTTATGGAGGCATTGGAAGGGACTGCCTTTCATCTCCTCCACAAGCCACAGTTTTCACTATGTATTTTCACTAATGTGACAGATACACGTAACACAAACCTTGGAAAAGGCAGTTGATGCCTCCTGAGAAACTTTGAAGAGCATCGTGCTTGGAGCAGCCCTTGCTTGGAGTGGCCATTCCTCAGCTCCTTTTTCCTCATCTTCTTCCTTTTCCTCCTCCCCTGTCCTGCTGGCAGTGCCTCCTCCAAGTTCCTGCACCCAGATGCTGCCAGAGGCTGTTGTCCATCTCCCGGGACAGTGAGGGGGAAGAAAATCAAAGGAGTGGGTTCCCCAGGGATGAGCTCACAAGCACAATCCCCAGGGCTCTCCACAACACGTGCTGCAGAACTAGGTCCACCAGGGGTGCAATGCAAGGAGTGGGAGGTTGCTGACCTCACCCCAAAGCAGCTTGACATCCCTCACCAGCAACGCGAGAGGGCTGGGGAGCCTGGGATGCAGGACAGTCCAGAGTGAGGCCAGGAGTCCTCCTATAGCACCCCAGGGAGTAGTTCTGGTGGCTTCTCTGAGGCCAATGCCCACGGCACAGGAGCTGCTCTCCGCTGTAAGACCCTGGCGTATTGCACGGCTTCAATCCCTATATGAAGTGGGATGTATAATCACATAGGAATAAAAAGCCATACAAGACAGCAGGCTGTGAGTTGCTCCATGGTGACAGGGTGATGGGACTGTCCCTCTGCAGTGCCTGCCACAGCCCCCACTGGAATGGAGCTGGGCCTTGGGGAGCCTCCAGAAGCACCCGCCAGCCCCTGCACAGAGTCTATGGGGAGACAAAGGAGCCCTGCATCAAAGAGAGGAGAGAGGCGTTGTGTCAGCCAGGAGAAAGCACAGGAGACCCCAGAGCCACTGGAGAGGGAGCCCCAGGAGATGCAAGTACTTGCTCCCAGCTCTCCCAGCTAAAAAGAGCCTCCCACCCCAACTCCCCACTGGGAAATGTGACAAGACTTGCCCTGTGGTACACCCAGGCCTCCTCCCCTCTCACAGTTCCCATCCTGGAACATCACCCTGCAGGAGCTCCTCCAGCCTGGGGACCCTCTGCTTGCACCACCATCATCCCCACCAAGGCGATGGGTGCCACAATCCTCCAGCACCACCACAAACACCTGGGGAGGGGAGAAACCAGAGCCAGCCTTGTCCATCTGAGCAGCGAGAGGAGAGCCCAGAGGGGCAGGGAACTGTGAGCACCCAGCTGTCAGAGTCCAAATCCCACGGCAGCCCATTAGAAGCAGCTCCTGGCTGCCTGCAGGAGCTCTTGACAGGGGGCCAGGCACCAACACAAACCAGCGCAGATCCTCCACTAAGGAGGTGGATGTGGGTGGAATGAAACCAAGGAGCCATTGCTCCAGTGAATGCTCACTGAGAAGCACTGGCACAGCCCCACATTTAGGGGTGGGGGACAGCCAGGGCAGCCTGCCTCAGGAGCCCACCCAAGCAGTGCTGGGGATAAAGCCAAGTGGTGGCTAGCAGAAAGGGCTGTTTGTGCCGTCTCCTCTTTTCCTGCCTTTCTCCTCATATCCCAAAATCCACAGGATGGGAGACCTGAAGCAGCACCTGGGACAGGAGGAGATGGGTGGTGGGAACAGGCTCATGCAATGCAGCCCAGACACACACCAAGAAGGGAGCTTCCTTTAGCAAATTAAAAAAAAAGGTAAAGTAGCAATACACTGCGCTCCCCACACCCACCAAAAATCTCTTTCTGCTGGCCCAAGAGAGCACAACTGACCAACAGCCTCCAGCCAAGCACTGCAGTGCTGTCTTGGGCAGCACCAAAGGGGCTGACCCCTCCCAGAGCCATCACCTTGGGCTTTCCTTAAGCCAGAAGGAGGAATTTCAAGCCTCAAGCTTCCTCTCCAAGCCACACTGTGAGCGTCAACACTCTTCAAAATGCTCCCAGAAACCTCCCTCCAATCCTAGCATCCAGGTTTCTCCAGGGACTGGAGCAGATCAGCAGGGCAGACTCTGCACATCATCCTTGCCCACCCTGCACAGTAGATGGGCAGGAGTCCTGAGGAGAGGGGCCCCAGAGGTTACCTCCGTGGGGCAGCACAGGCTCTCACCCATCTTCTCCAAGAGCTCTGAAGGGGTGAGGGTCAAACCACAACACTGCCACATTTGAGTAGGATGGAGGCGTCATCTCCACCCTGGAAAGGGACAACCCTGGCTCTTCCTCAGCCAGGTTGTGCCACAGAATTTGCAAAACTAGGTATCGGGGCTCTTTGAAAAGCACAAATCCTGCTGCTTTCCAGGTCTCCACTCAACCAAAATCCAAAGCAAAACGCACACAGGAGGCAAGTGGCGACAGGGCAGCAGAGAAGAGACACACCAAGTGACCACCAACCACACTGGAGGGAACTGGACACAGCAGTGGCACCACAGGGTCCTCGGCTGCTCTTTAGCTGCCTCCAGACCAAGTCAGCAATTACAGGATCATCATTTGAGAAATTGTATGAACAGATGCGTTCGTGAATCACTGCACCCCGGCTGGGTAAGAACACTGCCGGTGCTGTATTTGGGAGCAATTACTCTCCCCAAGCATGTGAATCATTAGGCATAATTACCCCTAATAAATAAAAGGAAGATAACTCCAGTCTCTAGGCTAATCTAGAACAAGTGATTTTCAGGGAAAGCTATGTGAAAGGAAACATACACAAGGCAGAGGGAAAGCAGGACAAGGAGAGCTTCAAAACCTGTACACACCGTTAATCCCTCCTGCAGCAACCAAAACCAGCTGGCAGTGATGGGGTCTCTCTGACAGGTCCCCATTGGGGTTTGGTGGCACAGGATTTGCCACAGAAGGCTCAGGTTTGACCGTGACAGGGATGTCCCTTCCCAAAGCAGCATCCCCATGAGAGCACAACTTCTCTTGGCAAAGGTTTCCCTACTAAGAAAATGCAAAGAGGTTAAAAAAAAAAAAGAAAAGGGATAGCATTTAGGGGTCAGGGGGGCAACAGTTACTTGAGTCTAATGAAACCATTTTGCTTTTCTCCTGGGAAACACTGGAATAATAAAAAAAAAATACTCTAAACCCACCCCACTCAAAGTTGACATTTTGAAACGAAGCAGCAATTTTCTTCTCCACTTAAAATGTCATCACAGACTTTTGCTGTAAAAAAAAAAGCATCATTCCCTGAGTGACATTTTAAGGGGAAATGTTGACTTAAAACCAGAAGGAAACCCCCAACCCATGCAACAAAATGTTTCGAGCTGCAGTGAGACTCCTTGCAGAAAAATCGATATTTTCTGCAGAAAGAAAAATACAACACCACATATTTAGCAGACTGAATTTCCCACGGGACAAACCTGACCTCAAGGAAGCAAGACTTTGGGAAAGGATGGAGCAGCATCATTGCCTCGTCCCCAATTCTGGGCAAGTTTTCCAAAAAAAATGCCGCAAAGCAGAGCAAGAAATCAGCAGCAGAGGTTGTGTTTGTCTTAGCACATGGCAGGCTGGTGGTGCTGGCTCTGTCCTGTCCCTGCCACATCCCAGCACAGAAGCTGCTCCTGTCCAGTGATGAGGAAGATGCCCAGGTGGGGAAATGCCAGCTCCAGAGTAGGGAGCCCTGGGGAGCAATAGCCAGGTTTATTCCACAGCCACAGTGGGGAGAAACTGGATTTATTCTGTGACTCACAGGAATCCCACTTCTGTGGGACACTTTGTCCCCAGGGATGAAAACAATTGTGTCTTTCCCCTTCTTTCCCTGCAAGAGGGGCTAGCTCTACCTAGAGATGCTCCATGAGCTCAGGCTGGGCCATGCAGTGCTGCCTCTGCCTGGGGCTCTCCTGTTAGGTGGGGTTTGACCAGGAACAATCTGTGCTTGGGCTCTCCCTGGGGCCACAGTTATTGCTGCCTGGGTTTTGGTTTTTTTAATAACCTGTAATATGAGACGCCTGCCTGGGAGAAGAGAGGGATTATTGGCAAATATCACTTCCCATTTGCCAGGCTTCGAGGGGCTTTAGCCACGTGAATTAGCTGGGAGCAGAGAGAGGGACACAAACCACCGGGCTGGAACAGAGCAGGGCTCAGCCCTTTAACACAGAGCTGCAGTGAACTCCCAGACAAGTATCCTCCAGCCTCCAAAGGAGAGGGCCGGGTGAGAAAGGCTGCAGAATCCTAATTAGCTTTTTGATATTAATGAATTGGCACTGAAGTAAACAAGCCAGCAACAGCAGCTGGCACAGCTCCTACTGCCACCTCCCAGTCCTGGCACCAGGTTGCCTGCACAAGGGGGCTTGGTGGCACAGTCCCCGGGATGGGGGACAGCCAGGGACATGAAGACCCAAAGAAATGGTGGGGGAGCAAATATGCCACTGTGGGACAGGACTGCTCAGGCACAATAACACAGGGAAGATGTAAGGCATCCAGGATGTGAGGACACACAGCAGGGCACACCACAGCTCCAGTGACCACCACCACAGCTGATACCACAACAGGCCACTACTTGCACAGGGTCACCCACCTTGCCAGGGGCTTTCTGTAAGGCCAAGGCTGAGTCACTTCATCCTCAGGTTTAGCCCACAGCCCAGGGATGGGCACCCCATCACCAGCTACACCAACAGGGATCTGCTGGCTTAGAGACCTAAAAGATAACAGCCGGACACACAACATATGTATATACATCCTTACACTGGACACGTGTCCCTATTTAAGTGCTCCAAAAGCCTGTGGGGCACCCAGCAGTCAAGCCAAGAAGAGTTATAGGGTGCAGAGGCAGAGCCCCATGCCAGGGGTGCTAGGGACATTGTGCAATATTAATGAGCACTATTAGTTATTAAATGCTGCTAGGGAGAGAAAGAAAAGAGCCTATTTCTTGCCCAGGAACAGCCAGTGACCATCTTCTTATCACCAAAGCTAATGCCTGCTCAGGGTGGTGAAGGGGCTCCCACACACCATCTTCAGCACCTTCAGAGCCATCCACCAACAGCTGCTGGATGCACAACCCAGATGCCTCATCACTAGCAAAGAGTGCCCAAAGAGTAGGAAAGCCCTGGCCCAGCACAGACTGTAGAGAAAACCCTGTGGAAAGCCATCCCTGAGCTCTGGGTGATGCCAAAAACAAGTAACACACAATTTTGTATAGTAACATCCCCTCAGGCACTGGTCTTAAGTCCAGCTTGCCACCCATCTCCCTTTGCCAGCCTCTTCAGCAATAAGCCCAGCCAGAAGGGACACAAGTCTTACCCTCACACCCGGCTAACTAAGCTTTACTCATCCTACAAACCACAGCTCCCTTCCCTAAGCCACCTCAACCTTTTATAAACCCTCCTGGAAAGGCAGGAATCACTGTGTGCTGTGCTGAGCCACCAGAAGTTGATTAAGCCCTAATTAATTGCATTAAGGTCAGCCAATGTACTCTGTTAAGGAAGAAAGCCAATAATTAAACTCCACGTGGGGCGTGCTTCTGCCATCAGCTCCCCAGGCTGCAGCGGCAGCGTCAGGCTCGGCGGGGTCACAGCCAGCGCTACTCGCCAGCACATGGCAGTGGCAATCGGGGAAATAATTAAGTGCTGGGCATAAAACCATCAGCGCTTGAGTGGCCGGGTGATAAAACCCACCCAGCGTGGCTGTCGGCAGCAGCAGGAGGGCTCGAGGTGGAGGGGTCTGCAGGGTGACACCGGCTGCATGGAAAGCATCCTCTGCAGGGCACCCGGAGGACGATGAGGCCGTGCCCGGCCAGGCTCAGCCATTTCCCCGGCGGTGGTGGGGCAAGGAGAGCGGTGGAGGCTGGAGCGGGCCCGTGCCGAGGGAGGGTAACCCTGCGGGTGCCGACAATAGGGTTTTGTGTAGCCCAGACAAGAGCACCTGCCCTGGCGCTGGGAGCCAGCCAGGGGCACCATATGGAGGGGACCTTTCTCTCGCTGTGGCGGTGCCATCTCGGCATGGGGCCAGTCTGGATGGGGATGCAGCCCCTGGCACGGAGAGGAACCCCTGAGCCACGCGGGATGTGACTGTGTGAACCCATTACACTCCAGCCTGGAAGTGCCAGGCACAGAGGTGACAGGTACCCGGGGTAAGAGCACCAGGTTGTTCCAGGCCACTCTACCCCCAGGTGCTACATGTCCTGAGAAGGTGAAGATGCTGCAGGGGAGCCTCAGTGGAGCCCCAGCCCCGAGACAAAACATTGTCTCCCCTTGGGGCTTTGCAGCAGAGCAGGGAATGACGGGGCAGGACAAGGGGTGAGGAATCGGGTCCTTTGGCTCCTGGGGAAAGGAAGGAGCACCGGGCGTTTAGGGCTCTGCCCTGTCAATCCCTCCCCACAGCAAGCTCATTTAAGGCTTTTCTTTGCTCCCAGCTGAAAAAATAAAGGCCAAGGTAATCTGCCTGCCTGTCCCTCTTTGTCTCGGGGATAATAGCAGCCAGCGCAGTGTGGAGCCCCCCAGGGCTTTGCAGATTACAGCTTTCAGAGACGTCTACCGTGAATGCCTGGACAAAAATGAGAGGTGGTGGAGCAGAGTAGGACGAAGGGAACCTCACAAGGTCACCCTCTCCCTACCATCTCTCCTTCCCCTGCCACCGGACAGGCCAGCAGTGGGATGGGAGTGATGGGATGGTGGCAGTGTGCTCCTCTGGGCCTCCCAGCTCCAAAGGCTGGCCTCATGGAGCGCAGCTATGACTGACTTGGCAGCTTTTTGCTTTACAATTTACACTTTGAGGATTCTGATAATTACACGGCTGATCTAGAGAGGGGAGGCAAGAGAGACAAAACCATGTAACCCAGCACAGTAACCACAACAGTGTGAGCTGCTGATCCTGTACTCACTACTTCTTCCACATACGGACCCAAAATGACTGGCTGGAAACACGTGGGAATCACTGTACAGGGCTCAGCTGCAGCTGGCTTTTCAATAACTCAAAGGGTCAAGACACGGGAGAAAAAAAATCCCAAACCAATTCCCCCATTTCCCGTGAGTTTTTTCTGGAAGGAGGCGTCCAAGCCCCAGCAACGAATATCCTCTCAGGAATGTATCCTGTCTAAAAGCACACAAAAAATGAGAGGTGGGAGGAAACCCTACGCCCGGCCTTCTTTCCCGGTGGCCAAGCTCAAACCGGCTTCGAGAGGGCAGGCAGGAGCTCGCAGCTCTTGTGCTGACGCTCAGCAGTGAGGAAGCGCGCAGAGGGCAGAGCGGAGGAAGGCGCCATCCCTTGTGCATCCCTCTCCCTGACTCTCTGTCCCCGCTGTTGGATGCCCATGCCAGCCACAGGATGCGGGCAGGCTCCGGCTCCTGATCGTCCCCTGCTCGCCCTCCCTCCCTCCCGTCACCGCACACGTCATTCCTCCAAACACAGCCCGTGGAGCTGTTGCGGTGGTGCCGACATCGGTGAGCCGGGGGGGGGCCCGACCGCGCACCCCACGAGGTTCGGTGCCTTCACATCCCGCTCCCGCTTCGCCCGGGTTTGTTCAGTTGATCAAGACCGTTGGGTGCTCGAAGCCACAACAGTATCCTCCAGAAAAAACTTCCAGGGGGCCAAAGCATCCGTGTGGGTGTTTTGTAGACCTCAGTGTGTGCACACCCCCCGAAATACCCCGCATGCCTCTGTGTGCTGTCCACCCCTAGCATCACCTCTTTCCTGCCTTTTAGAGCCAGCCTAGAGATGGGGAAGGAATCAGAGCAGAAGGGAGATGGAGACACCAGACAATAAATTCACGGCCAAACCCCTGGTACTCTGGGCTCGGCAGAGCCCGTCACTCCTCTGCCACCCCCGGCGTGCCCACACCTTCCCCTGGGCACCCCATCCCCAGCGGTGGCACCCACGCCGGCTGTCGCCCGAGGTGCTCCACAGCATCCCACTGAAATTCTAGCTCCGGCCTCTGTAGCAGATGGAGATAAGGACAAAACTACTCCCTCGCTTATAAACAAGGGGCCAGATTCTGCCGCCAGCATCCGGCAGGCGATAGCGGAACCAGCGAGGCCGAACCCAGCCACAAAGCGGCTCCGTGCAGGGATCGCAGCCGGGATCCGGCAGCCTGCCCGCGGTACGGGGAGCGGGAAGCACAGAGCAGTCCCGGCTTCTCCTTTTACCTGGGGCTGGTGTGAATCCCGGCTGTGCAGGACGAGCGACGCGGAGCAAAGGCGGCTTGGGGAAATGAGATCCCCTCTTGGGGACATTATCAAAGACACATGCAAAAGGGAAAATAAAAGACCGACCCCCNGCTCCAAACAAAGGCAAACCTGGCCGTAGCAGTGCACACGTGAAACACCGGCCCCCTGAGACCCCAGGCCAGCTGGGGGCCCTCCAGCCCCATGGGACCCCCGGGGCACCAGGCACAGACCTGAATGACGAAGATGCCCAAACCGAGACACGGGGCCCATGATGAAAATCGTGCCAGGAGAAAAACCCACCCCGGGGAGAGCAATGCCGGGGGAGGTACCTGTGCCAGACCGCCAGTGCACCCCAACCGTGGGCTATCCCAACACCGCCCTGCCTGGGACGTGACAGGTATTTATAGGGGCGAGCAGCTGTCCCCCCACGCTGGGGACAGCGGTTGGAGGGCGGCTGGGGCTGCCATTGGCTCCCGCGCCACCCGGGCAGCATCGCTCTCCAGGGGCTCGCTCTGCCAGGGCCAACTTTACAAGGGAAGCAATTATTTCTCTTTTTTTTCTTTTTTTTTTTTTCCCCCAGCTGAAACAAAGACAAGGGTTCGAGCGAGCGAGAGCACGGATGAGAAAACAGGCAGGGGGGTGGGAAGAGTAGGCTGGGAAAAAAGCCCACGCAAACCCACGGATCTTGAAACAAGAGGGAAGGATAAAAAAGAAACCGGAGGCTGCAGAGGTAGACGTGGAGATGGGAGGGTGAAAAACTGCAGAGGGAAGAGGCGGCAGCCAGGAGCGGAGCAGGGAGCTCAGCCGTGTTACGTGTATCGCACCCCCAGGGAGCCACCGGCCACCCTGGCAGCCCTGCGAGGCCACCCGGGACGATGCAGTGACCCCACAGAGAGTCAGTGTCTCGTGGGCCGGGGCTCTGCGGGAAGAAGAGCGTGTAGGGAAGACAAGGGCTCGGCCCCCCAGGACATGCCTGCTGCTCCCCACTCGTCCCCATCACGGTGGCCAGAGCAGTGACCGCTGGGGACTGGGGGCAGCCACAGAGAGTGGCTGAGGGGTCCCCCCAAGGTTTCCCTCCCACGGATCCACCTGCCGCCAGGCACCCGGCGCCCGACCCACGCCCACCCCGGCCTCGCTCTCCGTGGGCACTCGAGAATCCCCATCACCCCGAACAGTCCTCAGGACCACCGATCCTCCATCCCGAAGCCTTTCCTCCCGGGCCAGCCAGGCAGCCGCTTCCCTTCGCGCTGCTCCCGGCAGAATCCAACCTCAGCTCCGGCTCAGGGCCAGCGGCAGGGAGAGGGGCCACCTCCACGCTCGGCTCTGCCTCTCCCATCCCCGGGGCCGGTACCGGCGGGGCAGGACCCAGCCCCGCTCCTCGCTGGTCCAGCCGAGCCCAGCCGGACGCACCCGCTCCGCNCCACTCCCGGGGCTGTTCTGGGCACAGGGGGAGCCCAGCCCGGGATGGGGCACAGCCCGGGGTGGAAGTCACAGCCCAAATGTTGCCACAGCCCAGAATGGAGGGGCAAAAGGGGAGCACAGCCTGCGACAGGGATGCTCACCCTGGAAGAAAGACTAAAACGTTTCAGGCAGGATGGAGCATCGGCACCAGCCTCTCTCCTGGTCACTCTCTGCTGAGCTGGGCCAGGTCCAGGGAAGGGGCTGCAGCTGTCCCCACACACATGGCAATAGGGTGCTGCAGGTGCATCCCACACTGGTGACCCAGCCCTGGGCACTGGGATGCACTCCTGTTCCCCAGATCACACACATATGAACACCTCTCCATGTCCTCCATCTGGGTACTGCTGTCTCTGTTGGATGTTGCCAGGAAGGGTGACTGTCCCCTACCCCTCCAGGTGTCACCAACTCAGAGGGAACATTGGGGCTGATGTTGCACCCCATCCACATACACACCTCCCCCTTGGATGCCTCACAACCGATTTGCCTTCCCCTTTATCTCTGAGGACTGGGCCCAGTGTGACAGAGCAATCAAGGTCACAGATAGCACCCAGATTTGGTCCTGTTCGTGGTGTCCTGCCCCCTCCCAACCCCATGGTATTGCTGGCTGATGCCAGGCTCTGAGCCACAGCGGCAGAGGTAGCCTTGGGACTTGCCCTGGAAGAGGATTAGGACAGGAGTGTGTGGGAGCTGTGCCTTACCAGCATCGACCCCCGCAGGCTCCAGCTTCAAACCTGGGGTTCACCCAGGCTACCCTGCCCCTCAGGCCCACAGCCCCAGGCACGATCCAGGCTATTCCTCTCAATCATTAATTAATTAATAGATTGAAGGGATGGCTCAGAAATGCCACTCTTCAAGCAAGCTCGAAGTGCTGCAATTCAGATCGCAGCGATAAGCAGGTTCAAGGAGGCAGAAGATAAGTTTATGCCAGGGCCAGTGTTAAATACAGGCAATTCCACTCCAGGTCACTTTTGGAGCCCCGTGCACACTGAGCACAGGCCCGCAAAGAAAACCAGCACGATAGATGAGCTGGGTTTCCCAGGAGAAAAGCTGGAGCAGGGAGCAGTGGAGCCCCGGCTGCACAGAGCCGCCTTTCATTACAAAGGGCCGGGAAGCAGCTCCGAGCTGCCAGAAGCACTGACACGATGCAAGAGGGGATTTTTCAGGCTGATGCAGCAACAAAGGCAGTTAAATCTAGCCAGGTAAGAGGCTTTCGAGGTTAGCCGGCTGTTCCCACAGCAGAGGCTTTCTTTTATTTTTCCTTCTTTATTTTTTTCTCTCTTTCTCCCCTTCTTTTCTAGAGGGAATTATTTTTGATAATCCATGTGTTGCTGCTCGTTGGGCGCTGGAGCATAAGTAAGCAGGTAAGCGGCACTTTGATCCCCAGCCTGGCTTCCCGTCACGGCCAGGACTCCCGTGAGGGGCTTTGAGCCTCAAAGGGAAGTGGCAAGGCTGGGCCAAGGCAGCTGGAGCAGCGCTAAGCTCACAGCAGCTGGGAATTCCTCCTCTTTTTTGATTGAAGTGATGGCAGCAGGAAGCTACGTGGAGATGAGTGGCTTCCACAACAAGCACCTGCTGCACCAGCAGAGGCTGGGTGCTGTAAGGCATTGCTATGTGGTTTGGGGTGCTGGCACTCACCAGGAGTCAGCTGCTGCCTGGCCCCTCCTGGCAGAGCAGAGGGATGCTGGGAGTGGGAGAATCACCCATGACACTCATATCCATCACCCCTCAAGGAACACAGCACACTTGTGTAGGGAGAGACAGATGTTGTAGCCCTAGGGCAGGAGGATGCTCCCATCACTAGCTCTGCAAGGAGCCCAGGTGGTTCAGGCATCTTGGTAGGACATTTTGGGGATGGACCAAGGATGCAGCTCAGACCCTGGAGTGTGTTGGAGGCCAGGAGAGTGCTTCCAAAAGGATCTGTATTCCTGGAGAGCTGCGTGCCAGCCCCAGTCCTCCCTAGGGAAACACACTGGACCAGTATGGGCTTTGCCCTGAGCAGCCACCTTCCTGCAGCCTGGCCGGGTGGAGGATGCACCAGCAGCTCATGACTCAACACCTTCTCATAGTGCTTTGCATCAGCAGGTGAGATGTGACACCACCCCTGAGGTTGTAATGAGCTGTGCTGGTGCTCAGTGAGCTGTGCTGCCATGCAGGAACCCATGGCCCCTCCTGGGGTTGTGGCTGTGACAGTGGGTGGCCACAACTCCTCTCCCTGATGGAGCATATTATCATGTCCTTCTGGTGGCAGTTCCTCAGACATCACCCTGCTGAGCCTGGAAGATCCTGCATTGATCCAGCTGGTGCAGTGATGCCATTGCACAGGCTCTGTCCATCCTCTCATGATGCCTTTGCATCCCCCAGGCCACATGGCACACGACAGTGCCATGCAGTGCCAGCTGCTTCCTGCAGTGCATGCCCACACCCTGCTCTGGGGAATGCTGCAACCACACCAAGCTGCCCAGCACCCTGAGTCCTGCTTTGGTGTAAGATGAAGACAGCTGAGGATCCCTCTTCCTCCCCATCCTTCTCCTCCTCTCCCCCTGCCCAGTAGTCAGTATCCACTGCCACAACAAGATTAAACCAATTGCACCGTTATTTGTTTCATATTTAATAAGGGCTTGAGGAGCAGATCTCCCAGCAAGCCCCTGCTATCAATCAAACCCGCACAGAGTCCCCCTTCGTGCCTGCCTTTCCAAGAAGAAAGAAAACAAAATTGGTCTAATTTATTATTCATTTGTTCATTAAGTCTGTATTAACCAGATATATTATAAAGGAAAACAGGATTGCGCCTTTTGATCAGAGAGCTCTCTGCTCATGAATATCCATGAGGCTCTCCTCTACCCCAGCACCTCTCCTGTGTGTGGAGTGAGCCAATGGAGGGTGCCAGTGGTGGGCGCTGGCACAGGGCTGGGTCCTGGCATGCTGCAGGGCTGGGAAGCTGCTCTCAGCTCTCTCTGCTTGCACAGCATTGGGGATTAGCTATGCCATCTCATGATGCTCCAGAGCTCAGGCCACCCACGAGTGTCCACAGCTGGAAGGGGTAGACCAAGCTCTACTGAGTGCAGGAGACTATGGGGACATGCTGGGGGACACTGGGGCGATGGGCTCCCCTCCCTCGTGCCTGGGGCTGAGCAGGAAGCCGAGCAGGTGGTGTTTCCGTGGCGTGAAAAAGCAGCATATGTCCCTGGTTCCCTGGCGCGTGGCAGCGGGCGGCGATGCCCGTGACTCCCCCGATGCTGCAGGGAGGCAGACAGGCACCCTGAGGTGCCAGTGATGCCCTGCAGGACCCATGCAGGACCAGGGCAGCACATCCTTCTGCTCCTTGGGGCATTCTCCATAAGCCCCTTGGTCCATCCAAGGCAGGATGGGGGCCCCGGGATGCTGTTGTAGGGACCAGCTGGCACCAGTAAGCTCATGGTGACATGCACCTGGGTGAGCCAGCAGCATCCTGGGCAGCAGCAGAGCTGCTGGAGAGCCACATCCCAGCGCAGCAGGGTGGTGGATCCCAGCCGTGCCCAGGAGCTGCTGCACGCTGCCGCAGCAACGGGTGTGCACGGAGAGATGCCAGATCCACATGGATGTCCATGCACCCATGCAGTCCAGCCAGACCTTAAAATAGGTTGGTTTTAAAAATGTATCACTTTGAAGTTATGTAAATGAAAGGCAGCAGCAAACAGCATGCTGGCAAAAGGGTTTCCAATTTTTTTCGTCCTCACCAGCTTCCTCTGGTTAAAATTGGGTTGCAATTCATTAATAAAGGAACAGTTGTACTGAATAAGCTCCCGTGCTTAAATCAGGACAGAGAAGCGTAATTAACCCAGCTCCAGTCTGATGTGATGGAAAAGGAAAATGCTCTTCTGTTTTGGTCCCTTCTCTTAAAAGCCCGCTGCGTTCTCCCGGCCTCTTGGGAATGGAGCCGAGCTTCTTATTTAAAAATGAAGCTCGCAGCCTGACAGAGCGGGTTCATGTATATATATATAAAAGCTGTCATGATGATATTTTATTCATACCCCTCTTCCCCTTCCCTTTGCTTGGAAAATCCAGGAGCAGCCAGCAGGCAGTGTGGAGAGAGAGAAAGCAAGAATCCCCTTTTAAAAGTAAATTACAGATGCAAGTCACATTAGTTGAAGCCCCACAAGGCGGCAGATTCCCGAGTACCAGGGCTGGCACGGGCAGCTTGGCCAGTCCAGACCTGGAACACCAGCTTCCCATCCCGAATGCCACCCGCCGGGGAGCAGGAGGGGACAGCCAGGGGGTGGCACCGGGTTTACACCATTGATTTGTACAAGCTGAAGATGTGGCTTCACGTCTCTAACTGGAGATACCACCTAAATTACAGGGTAATTACAGACAGGGCCATGAGGAGCATCTGCTAGCAGGTCCCATGGGTGGGATTCAGCCCATTGTTCTCAGCTCAAAGTGAAAGGATTCCTTTTCCACCGTTATTTCTGGGGTGGAATTTGCCACCTTTCCCCGCAGCAGTTTGTCTGGGTGAACTAGACGCTGGCCGGCCACCGTCGAGCTGGCACGTGGCTCTGCATGTTGATGGAGCATCCCTGCGGCTCAGCGCTGCTCTGCCTGGCCACGCTTCCCCCTTCCTCCACTGCCGCTTCCTCACCTGCTGTAAAAATAGCTGGCTGCTTGCATGGAAAGGCAAACTATTTTGGGTGGTCTTGGAGTGGGGAAAAGCTGCCCACAAATGAGGGTGTTGGATTTGCTGCGCGAGGCAGGGTGTCCTGTGAGGCAGAGCAGGACAATGGGTTCCATTGAAATTGGTAGCGCTGCAGGAAGACCCTGGCATGCTGTGAAACAGATGCTGAATTCCCCATGGGACCAGCCACAGCCCCACCAGCGTCTCCTTTGCTCCTGCCGGAACCACGCTGTGTCACCTAGAGTGAGCTGGGGTGAGCGCCTGGAGGGACATGGCCAGTCGGAACCAGTGCTGTGCAGGAGCATCCCCATGATGGGGACAGGCAGGAGCAGCCCTGACATGGGGACACACAGAGGGACCTCTGCAATGGGGACATGCAGGAGCACCCCATGACAGGGACATGCAGCAGCCCCGTGGGGCTGCCCAATTCCCACTGCAGCCTGTCTGAAGGGTTCTGACTCAAGCAGGGACGGCATTGCCCCGTGGCACCACTGCTCCCACCCCATCAGGAACTTATCCATATTTCTTTTGCTTCATTCCCTGTGTCCTGTGCCTGTTTGTGCCCACCCTCTGTAGCTCTGCCCCAGGGGATTTTGAGGCTGCAGTAGTTTTACTGTCTAGGTTGGTTCCCAGAGGACAGGGATGGTGGACCATGCCATGAACCCACCGTACATTCCACAAGCATCACTGAGGTTCATCCTCCCCTGCCACACACCAGTGAGCTTGGAAATCCTTGATGGGGCAAACTGAGGCTCTGGGGCTGGAGGAGATGTGGGTGAAGCCAGCCAGCCCTTTTGTAGCGGAGATAGTCCTGGTGAGGACGAAAAGAAAAAGCTAAATCAGTGTTTGTTTCTTTCGGGGAAGATTGCTCTCTGCGTGCTCCTTGTATTTAGTTATTATTAAAGGGTTGTTTTGCTGTCAGTGAAAGCCTGCAATTACAGGCTCTCTCTTTTTTTTCCTGGCTGTCACTACTATTCCCCATGAAAGCATTGCCCACAATTTTAGCATTTCTGCATTTCAATGTAAAGAAAAAAAATAATTGAGATTTGGGCTGACACTTTCCATGTGCACATGACTGGTTTCAAACTCCTCTGATTGTTCCCCCTGCCTCAAAACGTCATTTTGGGGGCTCAGACCAGAGTAGGATGTAGCTGTGCACTGGCAGATGCTCACTGGTCTTTGCCTTCTCGCTTGCTTGACCCGTATCCAGGCAAAAAGCTCACAGGAATCCCACTGATGCCAATGCCATGGTTGGGAAGCCAACACCACCTCACACCCTGCACCCATAAGTGCAGCTGGGAAAAATATGCTATTTTCATTGAAGATCCTTATAGATTTCCCTTGGTCAAATAGTTAACAGCTGATGGCTGGAAACACACTTCGTGCCCTGCATATATCTGTGGCAACTTCACATTGTGCCTCCCATGCCATGAGTCCCTTCCCCAGCCCTGTGCAGCATGGCACATTCCCAGCCAGACCGAGCATCCCTGTGCAGCCAGTGATGCAGCAGACCTGGCTCCACTGGACCCTGAATCCTCGACATTCCTTGAGGAATTCCCCCAAAGTTCATGGGGACGCATCTCCTCTCTCTGAAGCCTCCTCCCCGACTGTATCACCACTAATCTAATGTGGCTAATTTTAAACGAAGCTGCCCTCCCTTGACATGCATCTCCCCGTGGCATTGAAATTAAATGTAGGCTGTAATTTGGCATTTGAGAAGCGAAAGGGATGGTGGCCCTAAGGGAAAAGATAACAGCTTGGCTGTTTGTGTTAAATAGCTGTCTGCGAGCTTCAAACTGCAGCCGGAGACTCAGCTCACCGCGGGCAGGCTGCCAGCCACCGGCCTGCTTTTTGGCTACAGCTCCTTCACAGCAGGAAGCTCGGAGGGGGGATCTGAGCCCCGACCCCTGCATCGCATCTCACAGGGCATCTGCTTGTTCCCCACCCTCCACGGCTTCTGCTAAAACTGTCTCGCGGGCTCCTTGCTCAGGTTCCAGGGGACAAGGCCACCACACAAGCACCAGGGGTGGATGCACAGCCGTGGGGAAGGAGCAGCACGGTCCTTCGGGGCATCCTGAACCTGGCATGGGGCAACACAGCCTGCCAGGGACATCCCAATTGCATGTGGCACCTTGCATGGTGGTGGCAGTCCGTCCCTGCTGCGTGGATTTGCAGCTGGCGACACTGGGATTTGGTGTCAGCGCGGCACAGATGGCTCTAGATTGGCTCCAGCCCCCAACTCTCCTCGCAGAGGAAGGCGGCTTGGCACCTGAGGATTTTACTTTAAATAAAACTTTGCTTCACTCAAATCAAATGTTTCTCTTGGCCTGAAACAAAAATTAATTCTAATTTCAAGCTCACTTTTTTTATATTTTAATGGGTGTTGTTAATAAAAGGGAGACTTTGAGACAGTAATTTCCAGCAGCAGAACATGCCTGTTTTGGGGGCAGTTTGTTTTAAACTGGAAAAATTTACCAAGGCAGTGGGAATTTTCCTGGGCTCCCAGGTCTCCCGCAAATCACCTTTGCAGGAGATGCTGGGGTGGGCAGGGGATGGGGGAGAGGCAGGTGTCCCCATGGCCAGAGCCAGCTGCAACCCGGGGATGAGGCTCCCCAGTGAGGTGGTACCTGATGCTCCCCACAACGCCTTGACTCCCATGGCAGACCCAGCCCACCCACCTCCATCCCTCTGCCCTCCTCTTCCTCGCCCGCACCCAGTTGCCATTTCCCAGGAGCTGCTGGTCCCTCCCAGCCCTTTGTACCGCTTTTCTCCATCCTCCCCTTTGTTTAGCATTTTAATTATTTTAATTACCTTGTTTGCCAGCTTATCGCGGCGCTCAAACCCATCTGTGTGAACGCGAGCAGACACAGACTTTTATCTGCAGCCCGCCGTCAGCCCCATTAGCATTTTTTGCTCCGGCGTTCGCTGAAGGAAAGGAGAAATTAGCATTTCTGCCTGGGCCTCGCCTCGCAGGGTCACTCCATTCTTCCCAGAAGAATGGGACTAATTTATCTCTTCCCACCTTGTATCCATTTCAAACGAGGGATTAATAAAATCACAAAGATGAAGCCCAAGCAGGGGTGATGCCTGAGCCCGGCCGCGGGGTTTTCCCTTCCCAGGGAGGTGGTGGTGTCCAGGTAAGGTGGATGCTGACCCCAGGGAGTACTCGTGGGTCGCCAGAAGCAAGGTGTCTTCGGGGGAAAAAAGATTCTTCCTGTTGAGAATTTAATGCCAAAATGCGGCTTGGTGGGGAAGGTGGAGGTCAGAGGCAGGGCTGCCAGACCTGGTGGTGAGCGGGACGGGATGGGAACATGGCTGAGAGCTTCAGCCCGTGTTTGAAACAGTCACGTTGCTGCAGTGACATGTGGTTTTTCAGGTGGGCTGCGTGGCTGGAGCCCCCTGCTCTCCTTTAGGGACGAATGACAGATTTCACTGTCATTTCAGTGTTGGAGACACTTTTCCAGCCTCCTCTTAGCGCTATTTAAATGCCTCTCCCAAGGAGACCCAACCACCAATAAATCTGTATCAGCTCACCTTCAAATGCACTTCAGTGCCCTATTTTCTCTCCACAACAACAAATTAACACTCCCAGTCTTGGGAATGACTGCCAGCACCCCCAGTAGGGCTCCCCTGAGTGACCCAAGACCCCCTTTCCTGTATCAAAGCATTGCTATAATCATGCTGTGAGCTGCACTTGGAGACCTGCCTGTGGAGAGGGGATGCAGACAGGGACAATATGGGGACAAGATGTTCCATGGGAACAAAATATGTTCTGGAGAGAGGACACTCATCCAAGTAAGGATAACCCTTGGGGACAGGATGTTCCTTAGAGCCAGGATCCCAGTTCAGGACAGGATGTTCCTTGGGGATAGGATCCCTCTTCATGACAGGATTCCCACTTCCAGGACAGGAATGCCCCTTTGAGACAACGCTCCCATTCAGGACATAATGCCCCTGGGGAACAGGAATCCTTGGGACCGGGTGCCCCTCAGGGACAGGGCAGCCCCTTTGCTGCCAGGGCAGCAGACAGGGAGCACACCCTGCTCCCAAACTCTCCTTTAAACACTCAATACACTTCAGTGTGTGAATAAAGGCTCTTGCACTTCTGATTCAAGTTACCAGGTAAGTTAAAAATTTAAGCAAATTAAGCAAATTCCAGAGAAAAAGAAATCTACCAAAAGCCTGTGCACCTTTCCTGCACCCAGCAAAGTCCTTTAAGACTCAGTAAAGGCAACAAAGACTAATTTATTGGTCCCAAATCCACTAAACAAATGAATCAGCGATGCAGAAGTATCCATCAACTCAGAGAGGTTTGAGGGAGGCATCCTGTGGGATGGAGTGCAGGAACAGTGGCCCTACAGACAGGGACCCTGGGAAAGCAACAGGCCAGTGTTTTGCTGAGATTTGGGCTGTGAAACTTAATGAGGAAGAAATCAGGAAGAGAAACTTTGTTGAAATAGCTTTAGGAAGGCATCCCACTGATGCCAATGGGATGAAGAGCACTGGAAGGTGGAGGGACCAAACTCGAGGGAGGGTAACATTAGACACTTCACTGATGGTTGAATCTGCTAAGGTGAGGAGAAGAGTGAGGAGGAAGGACTGCCCAACCACCTCGGCACAGTCTGGTGCCAATGCCTGGCAAGACCAGGCTTGGCTTTGTGGTGACAGTGGTGGCACTGTAGGGCAGGCGAGAGAAGAGCAGCAACCCCCCAGTGTCCAGCTGTGCTGTGGGAGAACAGCCACTCCTTTCACAAGCACGGCATCAGCTCAGTGCTCCACTGCTGCTGGAAAGTATGGAAGATTTAATCCATAATTTAGAGAGATCCATCTGGGGAGCAGCTCAACAAGCCTGGGAGAATGGTGCTGTCCTCCTGGCTCATCTTCTTCATTTAATTAAAAAAAAAAATCTTTACATCAAGGGATGAATGAGGGCTAGTGACAGGTGTCATCCCCTTGCTACCCTGACACTGTCACCCTCTTGGTTTGCCAGAGCAGCTCCTTGCACCCTGCTTTTAACCTTCCCAGGGCACAATTTGGAGATGCTGGTTCCTGCTTCTTTAACTCAGATGCTCAGGACACACTTTCTTAGGAAGCCCCCAGAGATGCTGCAGCTGCTGGGTCTGGGCTGGATGATGCTGGTTGCTGTGGAAACAGCAGGGCCGGATTCAGGGACCGCAGCATCTTCCCTGCACCTGGGACCAGCTCCTCTCACCTAGCCTGCATCTGGTGAGCATAGGACACAGATCTGTTCTGGTGGCATTAGGCTGTTCCCATCTCCATCCTGCTCCAGTCCCATCTTCCCCAGGGACTGGTGAGGTTACCCAGTCCCATCCTGCCTCTGTCATACACTGGGTGTTTCCTTCCACAGGGATCCCCAAAATGGGATACAATGCTTTGGACCTGGGGGCCATCACCTCTCCTCCAGCCATCTGAGGGACCAGATCCAGCCATCCCACTGCATGGCACAGCCTGGTAGCTCCAAGCCACCATGTTCCAGGAAAGTCTCACACCAGCACCATGACTTCACCCACCTGATGCACCACCAGTCTCTTCTAAATGTCACCCAAACCTGAAGGAGGTGGGACCTCCTACAAGCTACATAACTCCTACAAGGACAAGCTACACAAGGTCCAAACCCTGCTATCTGTCAGGCAGGTGCCAGTCTCCCATCCATACCAGGCTCATTCCTGCTCCCCTCATGGGCAGCTCAGCTCATTAGGGATGCCGAGATGATGGAGTATCCTGCTGGAGCAGAGGAAGCCAGGTAAACCTCTCCATCCATCAGGGCCCCCACTTTCTGCCAAGCACATTAGGGGATAATTAAGTAAAAATAGGCCTTCCGACCAGTGTAGCTCATTAAGGACTAATTAAGTTAATTAGTGCCAGGTGTGGATTGCAGCGCTTGCGCGTGTGGCTGTTGTTTGCTGTAATTGCATTTTCTCAGCAGCTTCCTTCGCCAGGCTGGAGCGCGGCCAACAAGGAAGGGATTCAGTGCCCGCTGTTGGTGCAACACGGGGCGGCTGATGAGCACCCGGCGATGGCACCGCACCAGGGGCAGTTAACCCTTTTCTCCCCGTGCCCCCTTCTTTCACCCCGGCTGCTCTTTCACCCCAATCCAGAGTTTGGCTGTGGAGCAGCAGATTCTGTCCCTGCCCGTCTCCCCTGCCTGCACACAGGGGAGGGACAACAGCCTGTGCCGCAGCGGTCCCCAAAAGCAGCCGTGAAGGCAGGGGACAGCTACAAGTAATGCCTCCCTGGGACCCAGCACTGACACTGAGATCTCTCAAGGTGTGTGAAGGTGAATATGGGCAGGGATGAAGCAGCAAAGACAGGTGAGTATGCTGGTTGTACTGGTGCTGGCAAATGAAAGAGGAATGCTGGAGAAAAGGGTGGAGAGGAGGAGAGAAAGGCAAGAAGAAAGTATGAGAGGGTGAGGAGGCAGATGCCAGGCTCTGATCTCTGCTTTCTGCACCCGGGAGCAATTAGAGCTACTCTGCCTGTGCCCCGCAGAGACACTGGAGGGATGAAGATGTGACAAAGACCAGGCTATTTTTTGCTGAGGTTACTGTCACTAATAAATGGAAACTGTCCCTTGACACGTGTTCCTGCTCCTTCCAGTGTCTGGGTATTTGGCATCCTCCTCCAAGCACATCCCTGCTGGTAGGAGCCTCACTGAGAGCTGACCCATTCTCCCTCCAGAGGGGTGAGACTCATAAACAATTCTATGAAATACAGCTGACAACCAGTGAGGGGGTGGAGAGGCACCGGCAGCTTTCCCCCATCTCTCCATCCTATGCCCTGAATCAGCCCCCACTGAGGCGGGAGCTGGGCAGAGAGCTCCATCTGTAACCTGGGATGGATACTGGGGAGCATAGCCAGCATTTCGGGGGCTGCCTTGCTTGTGGCCTCTATCCAATGGAAAGTTACTACTCCCTGCACCACCACGGCAAGTGGGATGGGGGAAGGGGCTGGAGGGGAGGCAGGAGGAGAGCTGGGTCCTTGCATCCCCACTGCGATCTCTCAGTTCTGAGATAATTGCCTGCCAGTGACAGCTGAGGTCAGGCATGACAGATATCTTGGGAAGAGCTCCTGTCTCCAAGACCTCTCTGCAGCAACCCAGTTCAATACTGGGGTTGAGAGGTAATTTTCCCAGTCTCCCCCAGCACAGGCTCTCTCTAGGTTCAGGCAATGATATTTCCATCATTCCTGCCTTCAAGGTGCATATAGCCCCATCAAACAGCCCCCCCCACAGGCTGTGATTCCTGGGGAGGGTACCCAGCCTGAAGCCCTGGAGCTACCATGGGGTGTGTGAGAACACCCAGGCAGGAGCGGTGCCCTCCTGGGGGTCAGCGTGGTGCAGATGGAACTGCTCCTGCCCTCTATCCTCCCATGGCCAAAGGAGGCTTTTCCACCTTCTTCTCCCTGCTCTCTTCCACCCCATCCTGATGGACCAGTCATGCCCTTCTGCTATGGGGAAGGGGCTGAGGAGGGGGTGTCCTGAAGCCCCCTTGGGTGGCCGGGAGGGCAGTGGGCAAATCCTGGGGCTGGTAATGCAACCCTCCCTTCCTCTGCTCTGTGCTTGCTGCAACCGGGTTTAGCTCACCTGTCCCCTTCTCCAGTGGTGGGAGTGGGGCAGGGCAGGAGAGCTGAAGGTTGGCCTGGAGAGGCCGGGATAAGACATGGAGCCTGACGACACTAACTTGGCACCTGTGGGAACAAGCATGTGCCCAGGCAGGGAAGCAGGCAGACCAATCTCCGAGGAGGCTTCTCTGCACCCTTGGCCGCTCTCTCCCCGTTGCCGGGCGGGAGGCTGACAGGATCATTACAGCCGCTATCTGGGCTCACGGGCTCGTCCCTCTCCCTTTCGCCTTTTGCATAATGGATAGGCTGTGAGTAATGGGAAATGGCAGCCCAGCCGCGCTTGCTGGCAGCCCCTTAATGAAGAATATGGAAATCTCATCAGTCCAATCAGGCCAGCAAATGAAACTGCTTTCCCCCGCCGATGTGAGCAGAAGGCTAACGACCCGCACTCCTCGGCTCCATCTCCCTCCCAGGCAGCCCCCCCTTCTCCTTTCCATGTTGACAAGCGAGCTGTGAACTTCATTTTTTCTGGCAAGCAGAGCCTCAGCTCGTCTTCCCTGCCCCCCTTCCCCAGGCTTGGCCCAGCAGGTACACCTATCCTGAGCCTTTCTTGCTCCTTAAGGGCTGCTCTCCCCACCCATGGTGGTATCACCAGCTGGATAACAGCATCTGCAGGTGTCACCCATCCCCAGCTTCTGGTCCTCCCTTGTGTCCTTCTGCTGTGCCTGAGCCTCCCAGCATCAGCTTTGCCACAGCTGCAGGTGCGAGTTTGTATCCCGCAGTGGGGATGTGGGACATACATGGTCCCCCAGCTGCAGTCACCTGGCACCACATGTCCCTGCAGGCACCAGAGTCTCTGTTGGGCTCATGTCCAATGAATCCCAGCACAATAGAGTTCCATGGACGTGAGTCTTCTCCTGCCGGCACACCTGGAAAGAGCTATAGTGTGGAGAAACCACTGATTCCTCTCTTGTTTCCCTCCTCCATCACCCACAGCCTTGAACCTGGCGTAGTGGACGGGTTCATCTCCACTCACCACCTGCAACATGCACCATCTCCAAGCAAGACCTCCAGCCATGACACCCACACAGTGACATCTCCAGTTTTGCCAGAATTGGAGCATCTTTCAAGAGTCTATATACCTTAGTCACATGGGGGCCACTCTGATAGGAGCTGGAGCCAGTACTCCCACTCAGACACATCCTGCTTTGGTGCCATCTGCAAACTTGATGATGTACCGTTTGTGTCCTCCTCCCCATAAGCACTGTTCTGGTCCTGAGTAGCCTGGAAGCACCTCCAGTTCCTTTCCTACAGGTTTTGCTGTTGCTCTGAGCTGGGCTTCTGAGCTGTTTTCTCCATGGAGCTGTGAAACACTGTCCTTTAACCTGGCTGCCGTGTTTTTAGAACTACCTAACACAAAGGAGGAGTTGGTCTTGTGTATCTTGGTAGGATGCGTGGCTGAGAAAGCCTGATGTTGTCTATAGTGGACGTGGTCAGTACTGGGCTCGGTCCACACTGGGCTCTGTAGAAGGATGGTCACCTTGGATAAGGACCTGTGGATTGCAGGCTCCGCTTTGCCTTGGACTCCCTGCACAGGCTTACCCAAAATCTGCACCAAGATTTCATACCAGGTCTTGCTGGGTCCAAAACACAGCCAAAAATAGATGTTTGCACAGCAGCTCGTACCAGCAGGTCCTGACCTCCACGGCAGCATTCTGTGGCCTTTGCAACACTTCAGGCAGCGGAGAGCAGCAGAATCCTCCCCTGCATCTGTCTGCTCCGTGGGCAAAGGCAAGAGGCTGGCATGGAAACAGCCACTTGCTGGTTTGGGGGAATGTTTAATTGCCGGCTTTCACAGCCAGCATGTAGCTCCTAAACTGATGGTGTGCCTCGGCTATGAATTTGCCCAGAAGCGCCGAAGTGGGCATAGGTTTTAATAAAATCCCCAGCTATGTATACACCCAGGGCATTCATCCATGCATAAATACATCCGTAGTGTACACTTACTGTACAGCGGAGGATGGTAGCTCAAGGCTGGAGGAAACCGTTCGTTTTCATGAGTTATAAGATCATATCTGGAAACACCTCTAACAAGCCAAGATCAGAGCTGCGGCTGAGCTGGCGCTGGTCCCCAGCGCAGGCTGTTTGCACACACCAGTAATGATGTGAACAGGCTGCTGTTCAACGGGCTGATCAACATCAAACCATTGAAATTAAAGGCTGAGGAGAAGCAGAGCCATAAACATTTATTGCAACACTCTGCGTATCATCAGCTGCTGATTTGGAGGCAGTGGAAATGCGCAGCTGAAATAATAGGATTTATCGGAGGCTGAGATGAACTGTCCTTGATGGATGGTTGTAGAAGGGAAACAATGTGCTGTCTCCAGGATAAGACCATTCTTAAAATAAAGCAAGCGGGTTGGGGGGGATGCATCTATTAACAGTAATCTCTCATGATTTTAGAGCCCCCATCAGCCATCAGACCCAAGCACAGCTGAATGAGAAAGCCAGCTTGAAGATGACACGCTGGAATATCCCGGAGGACTGGAAATCAGAGTTGTGGTCTCTAAACGCTGAGTGTGTAATTTGCTGGAAAGTTGACACCATTTCTGCTTCGTCTTGTTGCATTTTCCATTTGTTTGATCCCCTTTTCATTTTTATCTCTGTTCTTCAGACAGGAAAAGTAAATCTAGGAATTTCTTCAGCTGCTCTCTCTTTTCTTCCCATTCTTTTCTGTTCCTGCACTGACACAACTCAAGTTCATTAATAATGACACCAATAGTTTGCCTTTTAAAGCAGAAGGACCTCCATCTCCTGCCACCCCACCCACCAAAGCAACAGAACCCCACCTTTGTAGGGGGACACAGCTGCTGTGCTCCCCTCAAACAGCAGGTTAAGGCAGACACTGACGGCATTCAGAGCTCAGCGCTGTTGTAATCAAATAGTGTCTTGTCTCCTTGAGCACCCTGTACTGCTCCTCCAGCTAACAGGCTGGGAGGAGGAGAGGGCTGAAAAAAGCAGTGTCAGAAGAATGCAGGAAGAGAATAATTCAATAGATTTTTTTCAGTTGGTTTTTTTTTTTATATTGATCTGAAAATTGAAGTTATGGATTGTTTTTTAAAAGGGAACTTCAGATAAAATCTCTCTCTCCCTCTGTCTCTCTTTCTCTCTCTCTGCTAGAAGTGATCCCAAGGAAATATTTCTGTGTGAAATTCTTTGACTTACCCCAGATCATCCAAGGGGTTTTGTGCAGATCAAAGTACCTAATATTTGAAACAGGAAAAAAACCCAATTTGGCTTCATTAGATTTATAAACAAGTTAGCTTTGGCTGTGCTGAATGTCTGCCGCTCTGTGGAGAATTGTCTTGTTACCTCTGTGCGAAATCTCTCCTGGGGATCCCTGGGCATTGCTGGATGCAGAAAGGCAGATGCTGGGACAAACTGGCCCAAATTTGCCCCCTAAAAAGTGGAGGGGCAGCATTACAGCTATGGCCGTGTCAACACTCTATGGCACTGACAGGACAAAGCTGGACAAAGGCAAGGGGGAACATGATGCTGTCACTGTTCCATCAGAGACATCCCTGATAGCCCCAAATTTAGTGCACCATTCATACTCCATTGATCTCTGTACTACCCCCTCGACGCCAGCATCTCGGATAAAACAAGCCTCCCTAGGAGCCTCTATCTCATTTTTCCTGCTCAAATGGGTTGCAGAAGGGACTTGCTTTTGTTTCCACCAACACAAAGCTGAAAAAAACCCTTAAAGCTACATCCGTATGGGATGTGGGTGGTTGGAGAAAAATGAGTTTCCCGCTGCTTTGTATGTCCTAAAGCCTATTAACTGGTACTCTGTCTCTACCACTTCTTGTTTTGCCTGGCAGGTTAAGCCCGCGTTGGCTTGACAAGACATTAACGGCAGAACTTCTCCTATGTCAGCCTGCCATAATTCCCACTCCCACAGTAACCATGTCCCTGATTACCTGCTTTTGAAGGCATCTTTCAAAGTTGTTGCACCATATCTTTTCCCTGATACCTCAAAGAGACTTCATATCCTTCTGGAGATGGCTGTGAACTGTGTAGAAACAAAACTGGTTTCTTCAAGGCTGATGCAGTGAGTGACCAAGGCACAACGAGGGAGTAGGGACACCTGAAACAGAGTTTGCTGCCTGTTCTGCTGCTCTGGGCATTTGGCTCTGTGCTGCCCACGTTCCTACATGCACGGAGGTTCCTGCAGAACCCCTTCCTCCTTGAGGCACCCCTGCTCCACAGACCTTCTCTTAGAAATAAAGCTGATCCTCCCACCTCACTGTGAAGGGAAGAAGCAGTCCATAAGATATCCGAAAGGGCTGGGATGGGGTCTGGAGTGGATGTTTCACACAGGGCTGGGATGGTCTTGCCTTGACACTGCAGGTGGCCATGTAATGTTTTTCTTCCAGAGCTGTCTGGGTGGGGCTGAAAGATCCAGGATCAACCTTTCTCCTACATTTGCAGGTATAGTAGCAAGTGATTTTTGACCAGTCACTTTGGGTTAAATCAATTTCTTGCGATTTCCGTTGCTGTAAGATTAGGATTCTAGAGCTAAGCTCTTCCTGTCAAGAAGAGGGAGAGGGGCTTCTATGGAATATGAGTCTCCTCCAGCTCAAACACTTGTCTCAGAGTAAGCCAAACCTCCTTTTCAGAGAAAGCCTCAGATCAGGGACCCTGTTTCTGAAGAGGAATCCCCTCTTTGGCTGTATGTGGGTGATTATTTGGGAGTCTCTCTGCTGGACTTTGTGGCATCTGGAGGAAAAAAGGCAGCTGGAAACTGACATCCTTCTTTCTATCATTGCCTTGGCTCCTGTGCTATTACTGGGGGCATAGTCAGAGAGTAGTCTGCAGGGCCATGTATTACATTGCACACCATATCAGTTCTCCCCGTGTCTCAAAACCTTTCCTAACAGAACTGCTTTTTCTCCTCCCTCCTATGCTTCAAGGACTCCTGTCTCAGACTTTGCTCTTCCTCCTGAGCTGGTCTTGCCTCTCAGCCTTCCAAAAGCAGTGTCACCATCAGCAGTGAGAATTTCAGACCTTATTCCTTCTTCTGGTCCAGAAGCAGCTTTCTCCTGTTGCACCTCCTAACAGAGACTGTGGTATACCTGCTCTGAGCCTTCCTCTGTCACACAAGGAAGAAACACAAGAAACATGAATGCTAATGCTCCTGCAAATGCAAGGAAATGGAACTTTTCAGTGTGGCTCCACACTTCAGGGTTGCTCAGAAGCCATTTTCAAGCCCTTCAAATTGCACAGTGTTTGCAGCTTTATGCTTTTTGCGATGAAAAATCAATGCTGAGGTAACCCACCCAAAATTGAGGGGTCAGCAGGTTGCTGTGAGGGAGGTGCAGGTGATGGAGGAGCAGTGGGAGAATGTCTCCAGCATATGATCCTTCATTGTGGCTGAATCACTAACCCCTACACACATAAATCAAACCCAGCTTGGGGATCATGCCTGCAGGAACACTTTGTTTGATCCAGAAGGGCTCACCTCAGCAACAGCTTTTGGAAAGACCTTGCCAAGGATGGACAATGGGAAGGAAGGGCTACCGTGTGTTTCTGTTGGCATTGACACATTTTCCCCATTATTCATGGCTGGTGTGCATTTTGCTTCCTCTAGGTTCCCAGCCTACTATTTCACTGGGTTTGCATGCCTTTGAGGCAAGCAGCACTGAAGTGTTGCCAGAGTGATAGTCCTTTGCCAAGAGCCAACTGGGCATACCCTGGCCTTTAGTTTTCATTGGCAATAGTCCCAGGAGAAGGTGTCTTGTGGTCCTCTATCATCTGTATCACTTCTCCTCTCCCCTGTCCAGCTCACTAATGCATTTTTAAATCTATTAGCTGATTATTTTTTTAAGCAGACATGATAGAAGAGTAGGAGTCTCAAAGACAAGTGTTATGAAAACAGGTGTCCAGGTCTTTTTCTTCCATCTCTTTGCAGGCACTAACTGCAGTGAAAGGCTATGATGTATGAGCACACATTTAATCAGGTGATCCACCTAGGAGAGGGCACTACCATGCCAATCCGTTCAGGACTAAAGAAAGCTTCCACCAGTGCCTCTCACCATTCAGTGTCTCTGCCAAGAGTTGCAGGCTCCTCTCTGCTGGACAGAGTCCCTCAGGGTGCCTCAGAACTGAGGGAAGGACAGCCATGGGACACAGCCCACAGCAGGAGCCACTCACTTCATAATGTGTCCTTGCCCAGTCAAACAACACCAGCTTGGGGTTTGTCTTCCATTTATGTCCCCAGCAGAACTGAAGAAAACCCAGTGCCCATCCTTCCCAGCATTCCATCTCTGCCCACACCGTTTGCTTTGAACAGTTGCCCCGAAAGCAGAGCAGTGTGGGGCAGAGTGTGTGGCAAACAGCACTGCCTTGCCAATAAGGGTCTTCTGCCCAAACTGTAAGCTAAGACACTATGAAGTCTGAAGGGCAGGAAGAGAGTGAAGCTATGAGGTCCACATCTGAAATGAGGTACCTGAACACAGGTCAAGTCAGGCTAGAGGTTTTCTGGGTGGGTTTGGCTGCTGCTGGAGCTACTAGCAGCACAGGGGGACAAGGGGAAAGACTTTCTTAACTTTTCTCCACAAAGGCTCTGCATCTCTCCATCCCTGAAATGCAGTGCTGGGAAGGTGCTGCTGCTCTCCCAGCGACTGGCACGAGGAAAGCAAACTGGCTGTCCTCAGCATTTGATATAAGGCTTTCCACAAACACCAGCTAATGGGAATTCCTCAGTGGTGTCCCTGGGAGCTTCAATATTAGATGTCAAGGCAGACTTTTGTCTTCTTAGCAGGCAGTCGAGCCTAGTGTGCTTTAACTCTTTCCAGCCTGGACCAGAAGGTGAGGGACTGAACGCAGCAGGGTCTCAGAGTAGGCTCCAGCTCCCTGCTGTGCTTGGCTGCTCCATGCCCTGGCCTCAGCTGCACAACACTCCTGGTCCTGCAAACTCAGTGCATGTCCAGCTTCATTTTATTGTCAAGGTGCCTCGGAGGATGGGGTCCAGGAGGATTATTGAATGCCTTGCAGCTTGGAGCTGGCAGGCACACGGGGCACGCTGAAGGGTTTTGTTTGTGCCTGGTGAAAGCAGCTGTGGGCAGGAGTGGGTGAGTGGGGAAGTTACCAAAAGAGAAATAAGGAAACAAAAGGCTTGTTGGGGCAAGGGGAGGGGGGTATGTTTGCATGAGGGAGGGCAGGAATTTATTTTCTTTGTCGGAAAGTCTAAAGTGCCTTTCTTTAGTGCCTTGGTCCCTGCATGGGGCCTTGGTCAATAACATTCCTCCCTCACCCTGCGGAAGGAGACGGGCCAGGCAAGACACGGCTGAATGAAATTCCTCTCACCTCACCCCGTAAACATCCCAAGAGTCTGGCCCCATTATGGCTGGGTACAAAAGTCTGGGTCCGAGGCCGAACAAAAGGATGGGGAAGAAAGTGCAGGTTGCCAGGGCAACGCTGTCCAGGCCGCCTGGTTTTATCAGCAAGGGGCCTGGGTTTTCTGCCTGAGTTACGGGAATCTGAGGCAATTTATTTCCACCGCAAGACAGAGGCTTTAGAGGGCAGCGTGGTGAGGCTCCAGCTTTGCTTTTGGTGTTCACAGCAGGGCAGGTGAGGTGGGAGCAGCCGGCGCGGTCTCCAGGGAAGCCGGGTACCCAGGCAGCCACAACATTGCAGCCAGCACTGGAAGCAAAGCGATGCCCAGGGCATCTCCTGCAAAGGTCAACACAGGGTGTGGTCCCCAACACAGGTGGGTCCATCCAACCTGCCCTTTGTAGGGTGTGGGCTCTGTTCCAGCCTCCCATACAACACATGGAGTCTGCTCATCCCCTTGTTCAGAATCCTTTCACCTCCCTACACCGGAGGTGGATTCACCACTTTCTCCCTTTCTTGCCTGGGGATTCCAGTGCCTTGGCATGTTGGATTAAATTGGGGAAAAACTGTTTTTCAGTAGTTTGACAAAGAGCGTTTTACAATTTAATCCAGATATGCTTTGTTATTTTCCTTCCAGATGAAGGTGACTTCTAGGTCTAGTGTTGTCTGCACTACCCTGGAGAGCATCAAAGTTGTTTCTGACAGGCCTCAATTTCAGTGGGAACATCTAAAACCCAGTGCCTGAGGGTCAGAAGAAGCAGTACTGCCAGGTCCCCCAGCGTGGCATTTAGCAATGCTAATGCAAAACCTTAAAGCTCCCTGTGCCACTAACTGAGGACTGGATCTGGGATGTGTTGGCCTCACATTGACCAGGAGGAGTTCAACTATGGGCAAGTTCCAATGTCCTTCTCTAGCAGTTTTGGTGACGAGAGAGAGTACTGTGGGGACCTTGAAGCGGTAAGGACAACATGGCAAGCTGAGCTGAGATAATCTTACAAAAGGTGTTATGACACCAAGGAAAATATCATTCAGTCATCCTCTCAGCATAGTGGCTCTATTGGGTGGCAAATATGTTCATAATGTTGCCCCCAGCTAACCTGAAGGAGATGATAATACAGTACTGGGTGAAGGGTCAACATGCAAGATAGAGAATGACAGTATAACAGAACAAAAGCGAGACATGTTGATGTTCTGCAGCCAGGACAAGCAGGTATTTGTGTTTTCCAAACAAATGAATATGCAAAAATGCAGGTGTGATGGCAACATTTCCAGATGCAGAACGTCGGACAGAGGAGAAAGCACCACATTGAAAGTTGTGAACATAATACTCATGATTCCTTTGTTTGATGTTCTTACTGTGGGGCTTGGGGAGTTTGTAGGATGGGTCAGTAGCATACAAGGACCTGGAAGAAAACTTGCAGGCCAGCATGGTTAAATGACTGGAGCAGAACCAGCTCGGCATGCCACGGAAAGCATTCGGCCGAGACAGCCCGCTCATCTCAATTTATCTAGACAAATTTCTAGACAAATGCAGCAAGCTGTGCTCAATGGAGTGACAGGAAAATTACTAATTAAACTGGATATGATGGGATTAGTGGAAGAAATATAAGTCGGGTACAGAAGCTGTACCTCTGGACAGAAGCAGTAGCAGGCTAGACAGAGTTCACCACTGGAGTTTCTCTGGAATCGATCCTGGGATTGATCTTGTTTATTCTCTCCATGAATGATGTTGTCATAAGAAGTGGAAGCGCTTAGGTTAAGCCAGCTGATGACGCAGAAGGGGGAGGCATTGTGAATGCAAAGGAGACGGGAGATCAAACAGAAAGCAGCAGACAACCTTGAGCACAGAGACGAGTTGAAATTCAAGTGCACGAAATGCAAGACTAATCACAGGGTTGGGGCTTTTTGTGCTAGACAGGGAGTGTGTCAGTTGGACATGACTGAGGAGGAGGTGAACTTTGTTGTAGCAGTCATGGGTGATTATGAACCACCAATGAGCTAAAGGCACAAAAAGGCGAACAAGACCCGAGGGGCTTGGGATATTGCCAGTAGAAGCAGGAAATTATTAATAGCATTTGCAAAGTACTGACAAGACCTCATCTAGCATCGGGTAGGAGTCCTGGACAGGTAGTCTGAATTCACGCCAGAAGCAGTGCAGAAAAATTCTCCCAGTATGGTCAGGAGACTGGAGATCTTTTTTCACAAGGAAAACAAAGGCTGGAAGGAGTTATCTTCCCCATTGGTTTGCTAACACTATCCAAGCACACCAGAAAACTCAATAATTAGAAAACAAGGATATTGACAGCCCCAGACACCTTGTGTCCCTGTGTCTCCAGCCCACCTGAAACCATCTGAGCTCTTACCCTCCACAGGACCTCTTTTGCAGGGAGACTGCTTGCACTCTGCTCCTTCCCCCTCCCTGTCTTCATTCCTGGAAACTGATCCCCACTTCAACTTTAAATAGGGAAAAAGAAAAGGGAAGCCTGTAGACTGGGTCTTTTGTACAGGAAAGAAGATTAGGGGCCTCCTAGGGACTTGCAGCTTGTAAGAGGAAAGGGCTGGGAGACAGAGGGAGGAAGGGGGGAGGCTCTGCACTCCTCCACAGCCAGTGAAACTCAGACCTGCCTTTGGTCTGCTCCTTTCAAAACCTTTTTTGTCTACCTTCCTTCCTTCCCGCCCCCCCCCCTGCTTGACACTGTGGATCAGCATTTGGAGGACTAAGATCTTTTCAGTTCCTGAAATGGATTTAATTCCTGAAACGTGTGTCCTATTCCCTGTTTCCATGCTGAATCAGGAAAGCATTCATCCAAACAAAAAGCCAAATCCCCCTCCTAGGGGCAATCAGGAAAAGGGGTCCCTGCAGTGGTCTCTGGTTTGAAGACAAAAGATTCCTTGGACTATGGACAAGTGGGTTAGTGCTGCCATGGATTACAGAAACAGCTGTGGACAGCAGGGATTAGCCACCACCTGTGTGATGTGTCTCCAGTCCTGGGGCCAAGAAAACACATGGCAGATGTTTTGTGATACCTGTCTGCCTGAGCTTGAATCTAAAGGCATTTTCTTTACTTTCAACCTGCCCCACCAAGTGCAAAATGCCTAGGCTAGGATGAGCCAGACTTGCCTAGCCCCGAGTTTGGACAATCTCAGTCTCTTTTGATTTGAAATGACTGATCCCCTCTTTCCTACAGCCCAACCCCTCTTTGGTTCTGGGCTGTAGGAAATGACTTGGTGCTGGTCAGCACACTAAGGCAGTGCAATGCCTGGATGTGGGGTGAGCACAGACCCTGCCATTGCCAGCCAGGCATGGAGCTGCTCCTTATTCAGCAGCTTGGTCTGCCAGGGGCACTGGCTTCCTTAAAGCCTCCTGTCTGAAGGGAAGCTGCTGCACCTTTTAAAGTGCTCTGTAATGTCCTAGCTGTGATATGTCCTTGCAACACCCCATCCCTTTAGCCCTTTTAGGCTCAAGCTTTGTCCTCTGTAAAATAACCATAGCACAAACTGATCCTCTGGCAGGGGAGGTGCAAAGCTAAAAATCATTAACGGTTTCGAAGCATTCAGCTATTTTAGTGAACTCAATTGAAAAGCTTTTTAGGAGACTAATAATCTTACCTCCCTGGCAGAGATTGAATAATGTGCAGTAAGTCTTGCCTCAGGCATCAAGCAATGAACAACACTGTGCAAAAGTCTTTTGAGACCTTTTGCTAACTGTGCAATGTCTGTCCTGTGTGTGGGATGAACGAAGGTCCTCTGGAAAACAGCTCAGCTGTGGAATTAGCATTAAATCTGCTGCAAACAGACTGATTTGGGCAATTTTATGTGTTTTGTTCTATAATACTCACCTATGAAGTCCTTTTTGTCAAAGAGTTTTTCAGTTAAACTTTAAACAAAAAACTTCACCATGCAGGTAACTGAACAGTGGAAGTGGCTGCCTGAGGAAGTTGTGGAGTCTCATCCTTGGAGATACTTAAAACCTGATGAGATGTGGTAGCAATCAAGCTGCTTGAGCTGACTGTTCTTTGAGCCAGGTGGTTGGACTACATGGTCTCCACAGGCTCCTGACAACTTGAACAGTTCTATAATTTTTAAGTAGCTGTAGAAGATGACAGAGTAAATACATACATAGAGTTCCCTCAAACTCAATAAGTAGATTCCCTATAGAGAAAACTCAGTGAAAATAATTAAGTTGGGCAAAATTCTAAACTACTAAAGAATTGGTCTTAGAGTGGGAAATGCTGAGCAGCCCTAACTGGTACTCCTGACCCTGCTGACAGTGGGGTTGTCTCTCTTGTTTTAATTATCTTCTGCAAGCTCTAAGGCTGCTTCAGGCTGTTACCTGCTATAATAAGACTGGCTCAGCAAAGAAGCTTGAATTTTGACTGAGGATATTAGGAAACTAGGTTTTCCAATCGGTTTTGAGAATATCTTAATTGGGTTTATTCATAATATTGGGTCAGACTGAGGATTCACCTCCCCTAGCACTGTTCCCACTGGCAACCACGGAGGGGTGTTTGGAGGAGAGATGGTGTGTGACTTTTCCCTCAGGTTCCTGACTACCAGCAGTTTAGGATGCCACCAGGCTGGGAGAGGAGGCTTCAGCCTCTAACCTCCAGGGCATGAGGTTTGCATGGGGAACTGACCATCCAAATGAACAGCACCGAGCCTGCCGTCCCTTCACCTGAGGGCAAGGAGACACCCTGCTACCCACAGAGCATGAAAAGCTTTTCCTCTTTGCTTCTTCCATTCAGACAAGAGAAAAAGACAGTGGTGGTGGCCTGAATTACAGCACTTGTGGGTTTTTCCTCTTGCTGACAATAACAAGGGGCAGCATTAGTTTCCAGGCAACTGATTTTGTGTGTTTCCAAGAGCCTCTGGCAGTGGGGTTTCTCACTGAAGACCCCGTTTTCTTCCCTTCCCTGTGTAAGCATAACACTGACCTAAATCGCACAGACTCCACTCTCCTGGTTGCAGTTTTTTTGCTGTACCTTGCCTTTGATTTTCAGATCCTCGCAGTTCTTTCCTGAAATATCGGCCAACATGCGCTCTCCTCATGGAAACCTCCAAAAGGAGTGGATCTGCAGGGGCAGCAACACAAAAAGGGTGGCAGACAATTAAAACCAGGCTGGTGAGGCTGGCAGAGGACTCAGTGGTAAGGCACAGCCCCAGAGAAGGGCATATGAATTCAGAGCTTATTGTAAACTGGAGTGATTAGACCAAAGGAGAAAGGCTGGGTAACTGGGATCAGCACAGAGCTTTGACAGACCTTCATGCCTACAAACCCACAAAGCCGCTCAGAGAAGATTTGTCTGAATTTAACCAAGTCCTCGTCTCTGATCATGGTGCTACTGCAGCTGGACCTAAGGAAAGAGGCACCCATGATGCTGCTAAATGTCAAAGCATATTCCCTGATAAAACTAAAGCCACCTCACTGCTGAGCCTGTGGCTTCTAAAGAGGAATAAATCTAAAACACCGGTCTTTACCAGATAAAGCTGAATAAACCTGGGTATTTCCAGGAACAAAGGAAATTAAATTCTCCAGACAGCACTGTAGAAATGACCCCAAATGTTCTGTGGCCCAAAACAGTGTAAAATTGCAGATACAGTTCTTTTAGCCATAGAGGCTTGACATTTTATAACCAGAATGATGGGCATTTTTTTCCGAGAACTCTACTTTTATTTTTTAAAATGGAAAATTCCAGAAGTGAAGCAGAACTTACTAGGAAAATCAAGAATCAACTGTTTCCTAACAGAAGGCAAGCCAGGAGCCAAAGATGACCCCAGTAAAGGCACTGCTCTCACCAGTCAGGGACCTCTTGTGTAACACTTGCATCCTGGGAAGAGGAGGAACTGGAGCTGGGAATTCAGAATGTTCAGAAGCAGCAGGAAGCAGCAACCATACCATTTCATACAATATGAAATGAGATCTAGCAGGGAAGAGGAGAGGGAAGGTGGAGGGGAATCCATTATTCATGAAGGCAACAGTAGTACAACAGAGCTTCCACAGACCCATGCAGCGTCGGATAAGGTTACTGCAGAAACAAGGGTTGGTAATGGTATGCCAAAGCTCCACTTCTTGGGTGCAGGAAGCAGAGAAGCATTGAGTCTTCCTTTTCTCTTCTTTTCCTTTCCCTTCCCAACAGATAACACTCCCCTGGGATATATGACAGCAGAAAGAAGCTTCCTTGGAAAGCTCTACTTGTGGTCCTGTGAGGAAGATTTGGGAAGTTAGAAGCCCAGAGAGCACAGGAAGAAAGAGAAGCAGACACCAGAGAGATGGCAGACAAATGAGATCAAGGTTCTCTGCCTCCCACCAAAGCCGATCCTGATTTCCTTGATCGGGAAACCTGTCAGGGCTTGACACTTGTCTCAGATGACAGCACATGTTTGCTATAGCTCTATGGTTTTTCACAAAACAATGATTTGTTTTTTCTCCCTGTTTGCTGCTTTCTCTCTTTCCTCCCCTTGCAACCAGAGCTGCTGGCCCCTGGCTGGCTGGCTGTGGGACACCACTTACAGCTGGACAGGTGAGCAGGTACCTGTGCAATGCTGTTACAACATGGAGGATATATCCCAGCAGCTGTCCCAGGGAATTAAACATCCCTGCCTGTTTGGATGTGAAACCAGGCTCTGGCTTTGCAGTACTTGGCTTGGGAGCACCCTGAGAGTGCCAGAGTATTTACAAGAAAGGAGAGCTACAGAGCTGGATTGATTTGCAGGGAAAGGGCTGTAGCCTTCATAGCTTGTTTCACTTTCAGTGGCATCACCTGCAGTGGTTTCTTTATCAAGGCTACTTAAACTGTGCCTGATGGGCTGGCTTTAGCCGCCTTTCAGGAAAAAAGTTAGGCGTTACCTGCCTCACTGTTACTGCTAGAAGTCAATTCAGGCTGTGGGGCAAGCAGTGGGTTTGCTTCCTGGGCACTCGGGGTTTGTATATACAACACAGATGTTATGTAGGACAAACAGTGAGGCATTTTGCTTAAACTGGTATGTTCCTGCTCCCCTTTTGGGTGATGTGTAGGGGGGAGAAAATGGAGAGAGGATTATCTAGTAAAAACACAACCAGATGTTGAAAATGAATATGGACTATTGGCTATGATCCAGGGGTAAAAATCCACCACTCACTGCAATGGTTTTGTTTTTCCTTCAATAGAACCAGACCTGAAATCCTAGAGGTGGTAGAAAATGAAGTATTTCCTACCCTGGGCAGCTTGTGCAAGGCAGAAGTGTATAAAGGTGATCTCTCCACTCAGCAGGTAAGAAGACAGCAGCAGCTGTGATCTCATGCCAGCAGCGTGGTGGCCCTGGCACTATGGCACACTCATAAGGACCAGTCTGGTGGACTAGAGTGTGGGCTGAAACAGACTCATGTGCAAAAAGAGCTCTTCCTCAGCTGAGGAAGGCTTTCCAGGATCAGACCCAGCTGGTGCTGCAGGAGGTGCTGACACCAAATCAGCACATGTCATCTCCAGGCTGTGCCTGGAGGGATGCATGGCCTGAGCACACAGGCTTGGATCATGTCCCATGCATAGTACTAGGGCTGCCAGGCACTGCAGCCAGAACACTTAGTGCTCACCTGGAATATATTGCACGATATATTTAGAAACTGGGTGGGTTTTTTCCTTCATTGTTTTTAATTACATTCAGCTTTTCTGCTGTTTCTGCCAGTGGTCGCTCAGATGCTTTTGCAAAAAATAAAAGAAAGCCACCACCCAGCAGTGTGTGGGCCCTGTGTCTGCCTGTGAGCCAGGTCCCATCTGGCTGTAATTACTAGCTTCACATCAGCAGAAGAGTGTAATATTTAAACACAAATGTTTGATGTTTGCATAGCAAACCTCAGGATGGCAAACTCTTGATAATCAGCCTGCAGGGAGGAGGTGGGCTTGCTGCAGGTGAGCACTGAGGCGTGTGGGTTGTAGCAAGACTTTATGGGGATAGAGGGAAGAGCAACACTGAGTCCAGGAGTCCTTCATGGCTTGCTCTGGGTAGAAGCTCCACACAGCATTGTAATCCTCTTTTCTTGCTTAGGCAGAGGAACTCCATCCTCAGTCTATGAGCCAAGCAGAGTGGTGTGAGGCAGCTGACACATCTCCTCCCATTCAGTACATCTGAGGAGGTCACCAAAGCTTGCAAGATGGTAGAGGATCTCCTGAAATTAGCGCAGATTCTTTGCCCAGAGTAGAAACAATAAAGATAGATAACTATGCTTGTCAGGTCTCTGCAGCTCAGGGACTAGCTATGCCTGGACAGCAGCACAGGCTCTGGCATGTTCCTTGAGTACCCAAACTCACAGAAACATAGACAATCTATTGTACTGACCCCTAAAATGTAAGATTGAGACCACAGCAAACACCAGTTACTACAGCCCTTCCAAAGAACCTTCCCCTGCCTGTGATAGACATAGTCTGAGATCTCTTTTATATGGGACTTTGCCTCCTTGCCCTTTGATCCTGATCTTTTGGGAAATGAAAACAACAAACTAGTACCTCATCCTGCTTCAATTGGGATGACAAGTGAGAAAACAGCTTTTTCCAAACACCTCTGGAAGGTGACAGGCACGTGTGGTGCCTGCAGCATCCTCCATTTAACATTAAGGTCTAAGGACAACCAGGCACACCCAACCAAAGGACAGTCCTGGATCTGCTGGTGCCTGCACCACCTCCTGTAGGGTAAACAGCCTTAGTTTGTTCCTGATGGGGATATAAGCCATGCCTGGAGATGGCTTTCATTCATGATGCCACTGTGGGACAAGCTCTTCCTGAGCTGGTCCAGCCAGGGCTCAACCTGTCACAACTTGTCATTTTATATGTGCAGGAAGCTAGAGCCCAGGATAACAGGATAATAATAGGATAACAAATGCCTCCTCACTGTCTCAGGGGGTTTGGGGACCTATTCTCTGCAGCTTGTGCACCAAAGACGAACCAGCCCCACTGTCGTCATTGCCTCCGACAAGCATTGCTCATCTCGACAAACTTTAAAGCTGCATCCTGACAGACCAAAATAAATCAATCAATAAGTAAATCGTCCGTCTCGTCTACTGGATTCTGCAGTTTATTTCCTCGGTGCTGATGAAAAATAGTTGGATGCTTAGTAGCTTCATGAGACTAATTATGATAAACGGCCCCATCGCTGCTAATATCCGGACATTAATTCCCAGATGGAGCTGCAGAAAATGTCAGGAATGGAAATGTCAGCTCTCTAAAAGGACCTGGCAGGTATTGAAGTGGGGACTGGAGCGTCAGCAGAGGAGGGAGTAGGGGGAGATCTGGGAATTAGTAGGATGTCGGCACACATTTGGAAGCTATAATTCTCCTCACTTGATTGCCCAGTTTCTCCCAGCAATGCCACAACTACGGCTTCCTTTGGATTTTGCCTACTCTGAGTTCTGCTCCCAGTACTGAGGCAAAAGTTTGGCCCTTGCTAAGCGGGTGACACTTTGTTTAGGCAGAAAAAGCTCAACCTTAAGCTTTGGGAATCTCCTCTCCACTGAGATTCCCAGAAATGTTGCCCTGCTCTGCAGAATGAACACACCTTATACTGAGTGTGGGGCTGGCAGGCAGCAAAAGGTCACATCCAGACCGGGCTTCCATTCTCCTCTGGGTTTCATATTTACATTCCTATTTATATTGCTATAATTATGAGATGCATACAAAAATCTGATGGAAAACAGAAAAAAACCCCAAAATGACCTGCCCTGTTTGGAGGGTTTATTTGGGTTTTTTGTTGTTTGGGGTGTTTTTTCAGTTTTTGGTGTTGTTGTTGTTGTTTGCTTTCCACCAACTGCATGTAAGAAAGCTATTTATGGAGATCATTCCCTGCCAAGTGAGAAGGTACTTCAAGAGAAGATGGACCAGCCACATGAATGATATGAATGCCCAACTACTGACAGAACTGTGTCAATGATAGCAGGAAGTCAGGCTGGTGCCTGGTGTAATAAATCAGCTGATTAACAAGTTCAAGAAAGTATGTTTTGAAGGCATTCTAAATCAAAAAGTGTTGGATTGTCCTCTCCTGGTGCAAAGAAATGCATTGGGTTTGTTGCTCTGTTCGGCCCACTGGCTCAGACCCTGCTCTGTACAGCTGCTGAAATGGTGGTGTTCAGGTGAGGATCTGTTCCAGCTTTTGGCACGTGTTTTCAAGTGGAAAAAATCGGAGTATGTTGGGGATTCCTTGATCAGATGCCAGTTTATTGAGAGAAAGGCTTTTCATATAAGTGTGTTACTGTTTGTCAGCAAAGGCTGGAATTTTTGCTCAAAGCCAGATGATTTTGATGCTTACCCGCTGAGAGGAGATATAACACTGCGCCTGACAAGTCTAATCCAGACCACAGACGTGAACCAGAACTCTCTACACACTCCAACAAGTGCTCTTATGGTAGGGAGCCAAGATGCCTCCATTTCTCATGAAAAGTTTGATGTTCCTCTGGAAGCTTCAGGGAAAATTTCTAGCCTGTCTAAAAGCAGGGGAAGTGCTTGCACCATATTTTCGGGGGGAGCTACAGAGGTCCAAGCCTCCTGTGTATGTTCTGAGAGATGACCTGTCATGTGAAATTTGGCCATTGATCTGGTTGGGAGTTCTGAGGAATTTGAGGGTCTAACTCCTGTGGATTTGGGAACAAGAGGGTGAGATGCTCAGGAATACCTCACTCACCTGCTCTGAAATCAAAGTCCCTATAAGGTACATATAGGCTCTTTTTGGAAAAATCTCCCAGCTTACTGCTGTCTGACAATTTCTTTCTACCTGCAGTCCCCTGGAGAAGACAGCAGCACTGTCTTTGAGGCAGTTCTGGTGAATTCATCTGAATCAGTTGTGTAAAACCAGTTACTGCAAGCTTCTCTGCTCACCACCACTGAGACCTCATCATTGAGGCTTGTTTACCTTCCCTATCACCACCGCTCCCTGTGTGCTCAGGCTTGGCCCTGGTAATCCTCACTGTCATCTTCCTGCTCCCAGGCACCACAATGCCTTTTGCATGCCTTCCTTGAGGAAGTAGCTTCTGCCTGCAAATCCCCTGGGGAAGCCTTCTAGCTGGGTTAATGGTGTGATCCTCAATGTGAGAGAACGCACCCTGGGGAGATGATGTGCTGTGGCACAGTGGTGGAGATGTGGGATAAAGTTAACTAACAAGAATGGAGCAAAAGTCTCATTTGCTTTATGAGCCTACAGCAAAAACTGGCCTGAAAGTACGGAAGTTTCAGCTGTTTGCTACACACGTCTCCCTGTTCCCACTCTGCCTGAATTCAGGGTAGCAGCAATGAGTTGAGAGAGCTTTGAAAGCAGCAGGAATATAAAGAGAATCTGGCTTGATCCCTCCTCACCAGAATCAACCTGCCATTTCAGGAGAAGTGCTCAGGCAATGAGAAGCCAGACCTTGTCCTGACTCTCCCTGCTTTATGACTTTTTCATGGCTTTGTTGTTTTGGGGTTCAATCTGTCAAATGTATTGTTAGCATTGTCAACATGTGGTGTTTTACTCTAGATTATTGCTGTAACTTGTGTGTGGGAACACATGTAGGTGTGGAGACAGAAATCTAGGGCCTGATTCTCCAGTGGCCTTGTGCTGTGAGGATCATTTACACTTTCAGCAAAATGTGTGTGGCGTGGGTATGGAAACACTGCTAAATCTGAAGGGGCCTGCCACCCACAGTAGGGGGTAGGTGCCAATGATAAAAACAACCAGCACATCATTTCTGGGGTCCAAAAAGTTGAGATTTTGATATTTTATTATTCCTCTCATAACTAAGGGAAGGTTGCTCTCTGTAGAAGTGAGTTTGGTGTGATATCCAGTCCTGGCAATGGTGTATTCTGAGCTATTGACTTGGGATAGATGCATGAGAGTCAAAGGAGTGAAAGTGGGGGTCAGGAAAAGCGGCTCATAGACCATGTAAGAGAGAAGCTGAGCTCTTCAGCCAGACAAAAACCTCAGAGACAGAACAAGCCATTAGCATATTTCACATATTTCTCCTTCCCAGTGCCAGCTCACATCCTAATAACTACTGAAACTGTTTTGATGTCTGGTAACTGGGTGAGATGAGATCTCTCTCCTTCCCTGTGAGTCCAGACTCTACTAAACCCTGCTCATGCTTTCACACCAGTGGTATGGCTGTCCGGACAGGGAGGGAAGGGCTTTCCTTCCCCCAAAACAGCCTTGCTCTAAGGAAAATACTGGGTAAGTCACTGCTCAGTCTGTTTCAGCAGGGACTTGAGCTCTTCTTCTTGAAGAACTGTTTTCTGAGGAACTCAGCATCACCTGTATTTATGGGTGGACCTCTGGCCTCAAAAGAGTCCATGATAGGAAAGGAACAGAAAGAATTGTCAGAAGAAAGACAAGGCTAAACCATTTGAGCTGGTCCAGCTGGGAACAGTATCTCAGTTTGAACTGATACGAGAAGGTGAAAGCAGAGATGCTCATCTGTGCCAAGTGGGTGGGCATCACGTTCCCTGGCCTGATCTTCCTGGGCTTAAAGAAGAACCCATTGAAGCAGGACACAGTGCCAGAACATTCTGCTGCAACACCTGGGAGCAAGTCTCCAGGGAATCAGAAGGCCTTTCTGAAGACAGGTGAGGAAATGAATCAGTCCTGGCAGCACATGGATGGAGAGCAGGTGGCTCACACACCTGTCTGCTTTCTGTTCTGGCCTGGTGGGTTTGTGAAGACCCAGCCACTTGAATCAGCTCAGTTTTCATTTCCTAACTCGCTGAAGCATTTTGTGGCAAACTTTGAAAGCCTGATCAGAAATGAAGCCCAGCTAACCGCAGGGACAGCCAGACCTGCTGTGAATCCCAAAATGCTGCAGAGTTGGCATGAAACGGGCAGATATTTTTCCCATGCAAAGGGCAAAAGGTCTCCACCATTGTTCCCTCCCAATCAGAGAAGCCATCTGGGATGCAACTCCAGGGAACTCCAGCAAGAGCTGTAATTATATCAAATGTGATTGAGGCAAGCCAGCAGTGCTCCTTACTTAAGTAAAGCGATGAGGCCAGCAGTATGACAAAGGGTCTACACCTGGGAGTTTGTGCAGCATCCACTGCTTTCACTGGGGCCAAGAGCAGTTCAGCATGGAGTGAAAATCCACCGAGAGACCTTGTTGCTGCATGGGGTTGATCCGGTGAACTCCTTGGCAGTAGCTGAGCATTACTGTGAGGGAGCTTGCTTATCTGGAGAAGCCTGTTTTTCTTCTCTGTGGCTCTGCCTGCCACAGCCTCCACCTTCCTCTCCCCAAACCTCACATCCCTTTACTTGCGAATTTTCAAATGGCAAAATGCCTCTTCCACCCTTAACTCCCAGGTCCTTTGCACCTGGCAGGTGCCCAGGCAGGGAGAGGGGACGGTGCTCATGGCCTGGGCTTTGCTGCCTCCCCATGGCATGCCCCCCATTCCGGTGACCACATCCCTTGGGCCAGGCTGCCGGCTATGTTATCCTCAGGAAGCCCTGCATAGCCCTGCTCCTCTGGCCCTGCTTTCTAGGACTTGCCCCCCTCCCGGTGCAGAGCTGGGTAGCAGAAGACTTACTGTCAGCGCTCTGCCAGCCTGGACAGGTCTCAAAGGAGCTTTGTAGCAGTCCCTGCCCATCCGCCTGCCCACAGCTCTCATCCTGCAGAAGCCTCCACTAGCCTCCTCCTCCTCCTCTGCCCTTTGTACTCCTTCACACTAGATCTTTTACGGCTTGTTCTTTTTCTCTTTAAATCTTTTCCTCTCTGCTTTTCCACCTCCTTCCTCTCCCCCAAAATAATCCAAACCTGTTCTTCCTCGCTCCCACGCAGGGCTGGCACTGCTTGTCCCTTCCCCACCATCTCCTCTCTGGCAGACCGGCTTATTGGGGCCTTCCCAACAGGACTGAGTGACACTTTTCCTTCTGAAGAGCATCACATGTTCTCCAGGGCCAGTTGTCCCCCATTCCTACCCAACATGACCTCTTAGTTCAAGACTTTCGTGTGAACATAAAGTTAGACAAGCCATTGTGCAGCCCTACATCACCAACCTGCCTGCCTACAATCGTTTTGGGAATGGAGGGGAGAAGGGATCTACTGGACCTTCCTGGACAGCGGCTGATGAGTTGGCAGCCAGCTGGCATGGAAAGTGACCCTGCAGCTGCAGGGACACAGGCCCTCACCACCCTTGCACAGGGAATGGGGGCTGTCTCCAGTGGCATTGGGTGGCTCCTTGGTGGGTGGCCAAACATCTGCATCCCGGGGCTGGCAGCCCTGGAAGGCAGTGGTGGCTTGGTGGCAGCGCTCCAGAGCTGTGGCCTCTGGTGGCAGCTCCGCGGTGGCCCTGGAATGGTGACTCGGTGCTGACTCTGAGGTAGCAGAGGGTGCTCTGCGGTGTCCCCATGGTGGCAGCTCAGAGATAGGGCAGTGGCAGCCCTGAGGTGGCACGNGTGTCGGCCGTGGGCCGGTGGGCCGGGCGGGTGTGGGTGATGAGGGGGGTCCCCGCGTGCATTCAGCACTCTGGAAATGTCGGGCAGGGCCGAGGTTACTCCGGGCATTGGAAGCGGGGTGTCCCCCGCGGCTGGGTGGGCACTGGTTGCTGCTCCCTTGCTGTGCCTGGGGCTGCTCCTGCCACAGGTTTGGTTGGTGCAGGAGCGGCAGTTCCGTTTGTGTTGTGCTCGGCGAATGAAACAGACAAGGGAGGGGCTGTGCCTCGGTGCCTCGGTGCGNCGGGGGCTTTGAGGTGTCCCTGCTGTAACAGCTGAGGCGGTGGCTCTGAGGTGGCATCGGGGACTTTGTAGTGTCGCTGTTGTGGCAACTAAGGTGGTGGCGGTGGCTCTGAGACGGCACCCCAGCAGCACCCGCCGCCCCAGCACGGTGTGTGTCCCCCTCCCTGGGAGTGGCGCTGCCCGGCACCTCCTGCGGAGCGGCCCAAGGCCCCGCGGGAGGGGGCGGAGGGCGATAACCCCCGCCTCGAGCCGGACAGTTGTGCCCGCCCCTCACTGCCGTGGCAACGGGTCCGGAGTCGGGGCGGACTCGGTCCTGGCGGTGCGTACCGCCCCCGGCCGGGCCGGGCAGGGTCCCCCCCGCCTCCCGNCAAGAGGTGCCCCGGGGTGTCACGAGCACGTCCCCATCGCTCTTGCTGCCCCCTCCGTCCGGGTGGTGGCTGTGTGGTGCTTTCCCGTGGAGAAAAGAATGCGTTTGAAAACTCGGAGGAAAAAAAAGTTTTAAACCCTTGCAAATTGTTGGAGGGAATGGGCTGCTGTAAAACTGGAAATTACGTTCAACTCTTCAACTGTTTTTAGAGAAGGGATTTGAAGTAGGGGATAATGTTTAAAGCAGTTTGTTGAGAGCCCATCACCTTGACTGAGCTTATATTGTATGGCTTAAATTGTATAGGAAGAAGGAATTTCTACATGGTGTGCAGATGGTGTAGTAGCTGGGGTTCTGGCTATCCACAGATAAATAGATTTCAGATAAATACTAGATTTCAATCTGCGGTTTTGCTTAGGGGTTAGATGATATTTAAAGTACTATTCTGTTTTTTTGTTGCAATTTTTAGCAATTTTGAACCTCATTTGAAAGAAAAGAGTCCCATTTTGTCAAAGCTTTGGATCAAAGAATTGAAGTAGAGGCAACAGATCAAAAAGCTTGTACCAGACGTTGAGCAAGACACGTGGGAGTTTGACTTCTTGGATGTGTAAAGCCTGGATTTACTGAGAAATTGTAATTATAGTTTTGCCACAATGACACACAGACACTGTAGCTAATGTTGTGTCAGCAGTGCCATAAGAATATGCTCTCATTTTGAATAGCTCAGTTTAGCATAATGCATCGTACCTGGTATATCTAGGAAACATTCTTTTCAGGTGTGAAAGAGTATGAATGAACTGCTGCAAAGATATGTGTTTCAGCAGCTGGGAAAAGATCTTCCAAGCTTATTATAGCTAAAGCTGGGACAGCTTCATGCCAGGCAGATGTTTGCTGTTGAAGAGCAGGGAGATGCTCCCAGATGTGCAGTGGTGACAGTTTATTGTGGTGGGCAGAGGAGCTGCTTTCAGGATGGAGGGTGTTGCCTTCCTTAAGCCTTGGCAATCCACACCAAGCCATGCTGATTAGGGATGAGGATCTGAAGTCAGCCTTGGATGCAGGGAGGGGAGGACAGCCCTAGGTCTGCAGGCCGCTCATTCTTGAGGGGGTGTGGGAAGGCAAGTGGTGCTGTTGGTGTTGGAGCCTGGGGAAGAGTGAACTGCAATGAGCCCCTTGTCTCAGGAGCTAGGCTGAAGAGAGGAAGGATCTCTTCTCCTCTTTTAAACCGGCCTGGATGGGAGCACTAAACCGCTAGTTGACACTGGAGTGGGCTCCCCACTGTTCACAGAATCACAGAATCACAGAATATTCTGAGTTGGAAGGGACCCACAAGGATCATCGAGTCCAACTCTTAACACTGTCTCCCTGGCGGGAATTGAACCCAGGTCTCCCACATGCCAGGTGGGGACACTTACCACTGTACTAAAGTGGATTGTTCTTCATTAAACCTCCTTGCTGGAAAACCCAGCCATATTCCAGCAGCTGAGGTGGCAGGATGGTAGGACTCCCTTTGTGCTTAGCTGTTCTCCCAGATCTATATCAGCTTTAGGGCACTCAGACAAGCTGCTTTCCTAATTTGTTTGGGGAGTTGCTGGGAAAACTTTGCAAGCTTCGTTTTCTTCTTTATTTTGGGTGGTGTGTGTCAGGGGTTTTTATTGCAGTTACAAACTCCCAAACTTCTCTCTGTGCAGCTGGGAGAGTGTGATGGATGTTTTGAGCTGGACACTGCGTAGGGGTTTGTTTTATTTTTATATGAGTTCTCAGGAAGGACTTTACAGAGTTATGAGTGAGCACACAGGGAGCAGAGTGGCAAAGAATTAGGCCTGCTGTGAGCTGCCTTGGTACACGCTTCCCCCATCATGGGAACTTGGCTGTCAGCAGCAGCAGCCACATGATTTCGATTTTAGGCGGAGGTTGCCAGTCCTTCTAAATTCTATCACTCACCCTCCTAAAGGTTCAGGTAAACCTTTCATCCTGGAGCTGCTTTTTTTCATATTGGACGGGTTTAGGATTTAGGATTGTGGTCCCAAGAGGTAAAAGCACAGCAAGCCATGTTGCCATGTTGGCCCTGCTTCCAGGACGAGGATGCTCAGGTGCCATATCATGAGAGGCACTGCAGGGTCGTTCTGCCTTGCTGCTGTCCTCTGTGCCGGTGCACCAGGCACGAAAGAGTCCAGCAGTGATTCATCAGGAATCCTTGGATCTTGGCTGATACCAATCAGTCCTGCTGGGCTGCTAAAATAGATATGGCCAGAGCATAAAATAGCTAATAAAAACAAAATCCTCCATGGAAAATTCATTCTTCAGGGTGTGAGGTTCCAGTTGCCATGCCAAAGCAAAGCTGAGAGAAAAGAGATTTGAGATTTTCTAGCCTGAAGGAGGGGAGGGGGTATTATTGATCTCGTCTCCCAGGTCTTTCCAATCTGTTCGTTTACTCCATTTCACTTAAAAAGATTCTCATCATGGTAACCTTGATTTATTATCTGATTTCTTTTTTGATTCAACCTCTCAAAATTGTGCACTGGCTTGAACCTGCAGTAATAAACCAGCACAGTTATTCCCTCTTATCTCCGGCATGCATGTAATGCTTTTTCTGCTGCCTGTACTCGATTCATTCTCACAGGCAGGCAGGAAGGTGAAATTTAGAAAAGATTGCTCCCTCTCATCAAGAGTGTAGGACGGGCAGAGTTTTGACTCCATTTAAGAAAGCAGAGAGGGCATGACAGGAAGGGACGCTGTCGTGTTGTATCCAGGTCAGGATGAGACTCCAGGCAGATACTGTGCCAGGTGTAACTGGCAAGACCAGGCAAGGTCTTTCCAGCACTTAGCTTTGGGAAGCTGGAAGACTCCTACTACATATGCTTGGCTTCTTGAAGTAACCAGGATCCTAGAAAGGGTGCAGGGGACAAACCATTAGTCAGGGAGGTCTGGTTGAGGAGTCTGGGTTTAGCCCTGAGCAGGAATTGATCAATACACTGTATTGCCCTCAGAGAACCTTTGAGAGACACTGTGGAGAGCTTTGACTCATAATTTATAGGAATCAGCTACACGGGTATGTGTACATCGTTATATCAGCACGTGTGTGTGCAGGCTGGAGGGGTTTGTGTCACTTTAGCTGTTCTAATTAGTTGCAGTAGTCGTCTCTGTGTTTAGACAAGCCTAAAATCAAGGGGTGCATTATCCTTGTGCCAGAAGTCTGAGGGCTGCTCTTAATTGGCATATCTCAGTGCAGAAAGATTTTTATAAAATAAAGCTGTACAGCTGGACTGTTTGTCTGGACTTGTGTCTCCTAGGGTGGAAGAGTAGAAATTATTTGTGAGCTGAGATCACCAGCAAAAATATCCCCTGCAGGAGGAGAGAGAGGGGAGCTTCTGGCTATATTTTAATATGCATTAGAAGATGCTTAAACATCTGTTGTGAATTATTTAAATGTAAGAGTCAGACTTGCACCTGGGAGTAGCTGTGCTGGTATCCTAGGCTGCAGCCTACTCCCACTGGAGTCAAGTGTGACAAGGTTTTTAAGGGATTTGGGTGCAGCCAAAGTAGTAGTTCTCTCGTAGTCCCAGTTTACTCGAATTCTCTTGGCGGTGTTTTGAATGCTGCCACAGATCCGGGAAGCCCCTGCTGCTTAAGGAAAGCAGCTTTTCGTGTGTACACTGCTGGTTTCCCTCTCCGAAATCCATCTGGAAAAATAAAGCTATCTCTTTCCCCGAGGTTAGTGAGCCATTGAATCAGCCACGTGAGACCAATGGCCCCCAGGCCATGAAGGGAGCGGGAGTCAGGGGATCCAACCTACCTTGTTACCCACTCATTGTAGCAAGTCAAGGATATCCAGTGTGGGGGAGGCTGTGGGCGGGTGCCAAATACACACTGTGTGATAGGCTTCATGTCTCCACACTTGTAGCAAGCCCGGGGTTACCTCACAGCATTGTTCTCCAAAGAAGATGGAGAAAGCAAGGAAGGACTTGATTAATTTTGTGGGCAGAAGCCATCCCAATACCAGCAACGAAGCTTCAGGCAGTCCAGGAACAAGTTTGGTGCATCCTGAAAGCTCCAGCCAGGGGCTAGGAAAATACTCGGCCTCAAGACAAAAAAAATTTTCTCCTGATGTCACTTCAGGAGCCTCCAGTAGCTCAGGGGTAAGTGCGAAGTGCAATTCTTTTTCCACCACTGTCCTAAAATGAAAAGACCAATGGTACACCTGGTATGGACATATATAGGTTCACCCCAGGTCCTAGCCCTTCCTTTTGGTCAGAGGCCTTTGTGAAAGATCTTGACCCTTAAAAAGTGAAGCCATAAGGCTCATCCTGGTCATAGTTGTGCTGCCTTCCTCAGCAGCCAGTGATATCACTGTCATGATTCCCTGGGTTTAGGATGCCAGTATGGCGGGGCAGGCATGTGGTTGTGACTGCAGGTGGTATTTGGTAATAAAACCCTAATGACTGGCTGCGAGATGAGCCCCCAGTCCACATCAACCTGGTGTCAGGCTGCACTCTGCTGACAGATCCCCTGCCTCTGTGCACTGGGCTCAAGTTTCCAGGTATATGTGTCTCTCAACCTTTTCTGACCATTACTCACAGTCTCAGTTGTCCCTAAATACCTGCTAAGGTCAGTCTTACAGTCTCACTTTCTCTCTGGACCTCTATGACCCCTGCTCACACTGTGCTGAAACTGTGCTCTGTCATCTCTGACGTTTCCCTCAAATGCTGCATTCCAGGGTGTTTCTGCTGGCCCCCGGGTGTACCGGTCTTTGCTGAGACAGGCAGACCTTGAGCAGCACACCCCTAAAGGTAAATACACTGAGAGCAAACGTGGTGGAGCAGGAAACGGGGCCATAACTGTTAAGGGCGCCTAGAGTGGGCATGTCAGGAATTAGGCTGGTAACACTGGGTTAGTGCTCTGCTTTCATTCTCCTCTCAGTGCTCAGAAATGGTGCTGAGCTGCTTGAATATCCCATGAAAAGTGAATTTCAGAGGTGGAGCAAAGTGATCTGACTGGATGGTAAAACCATGATCCCTTTTCTCCTGGATATATCCACTCCCCCCAGGGTTCCAGGTGGACTGTGATGCTGCCTATGGCAGTTCTGGTCCTACTGCCAGGAGATCACTGAATTTGCACATGTTCTTATTGCATTTGGGCCAGCAATGCCCCTTTCCTGTCAAAATCACAGAATCAGACGATATCCTGAGTTAGAAAGGACTCACAAAGATCATCAAGTTCGACTCCTGACCCTTCACAAGACAACCCCAAAAATGGGACCTGCCTAGGAGAGCTGTATGGATTTAGGTACCCACAGGCAAAATCATGGTCCTGTCTCATTTATTCATTCTGTATCCAGCTGCAGCCCAGAACAGTTTGTTCTCTCTAGATGCAAAAGGTCTCTTTGTACAGAGCTGCTGGTTCCACCTGCTTACAAGAACTTGTATCCTGAATGCTCAAATATAGGAACAGAGCATGGTTGAAAGGTTTGCCAGCACTCTCCTGGCCCCTAGAGAACTCCTGGGGATATGGATCATAGACTGGCAGCAGGTGGGAAGACAGTGTGTGTGTGAGAGGATTTTAGTCCTAGAGAAAGATGAGAACTGTATATACCACCTTCCTGTGCTCAGAAGTGACATTTATTTTCATGAGTGAGGACAAATAACTGCTTCCCTCAAGTGAATCTTGACAAGCTAGACTCATCCTTAACAAGTGGAGACAGAACTCTATTTATGATCTGCTGCTTCTTCAAGGGGTAAGAAGCTACCAGGCTGGAAATGTAAATGCAAATGAAACACTAAGTATTGACATAAATAGTTGATAGTGCACGAAATGCCATAATGGGTGGTGCCATGGATTTGGCAACAATGAAGTGACAAAACTGAAACAGCTGTGCTCCCTGACCAAAATTATAAATTCTGTAAAGACCCCAAGCAAGAGATGTGCATGAGGCTAAAGAGCTGCATTTTAGGGATTCCTTGAAATTATTTTGAGCATGCATGTTGGCATGGACCATGCAAGTGTTTAGGGTCACATTCATGCCAAGCTAGCTGCCCTTCCTCTGAGAGAGGAGTAGAGAGAGAGGAGTCAGTTCAGTGTCCGTTTCCTTTAGTCTCTGAGCAGACAGGGTATAGCTACAAGACTTGAGTTAAGGCCACTTAAGAAGGGCAGTGGAATGACCTCTTAGAGGACCCTTCCTGTACCTGACCATCTTGAAATGTGTTTGGCTTCAGCATTATTGGCTGCCCTGCACAGTATTTTGATATCAAGGATCACATATTACAGAATCACAGAATATTCTGAGTTGGAAGGGACCCACAAGGATCATCAAGTCCAACTCTTAACACTGTCTCCCTGGCGGGAATTGAACCCGGGTCTCCCACACACCAGGTGGGGACACTTACCACTGTACTAAAGTGGATTTCACATCCATGACTCAAGAAACACGTGAACCAGGGTGAACATTTGGGTTCAAAGCTTGATGTTCAAAATACCCAATTACAAGCCAGAACCTTAAGTTTCTCCTTGATAGAGTGTGAAAGTTCATCAAAGGAAAATCTCTCACTCCACTAAAATCTATTTTTAGTTCAATGCTTAGCTCTGTCTAGGGAATAGCGCTTTTTAAAGCTTGCATGCAATTACTTAATTTAGGTTAAGCTTCAAATTCCCACTTTGCTGCTGTTCTATTATTTGTGACTTGTTTAGCAATATAAACAGTTAGGTTTATTTATGGGGTAAATGACATGGTTTAATTTCTGCCAATTCTTGGAAACGCATACTTTTTGCTTAGTCCAAATTTCTGTTGAAAGCATTTGGCCAAATGTTGAGATTCTTAGCTATTTCACTCAATTTTTTTCTCACGCCACCGCTGATGTGAGTGGGAGGTTTGCTTGAGCAAAAGCTTAGGAGAGAAAGGTTTGTCCCAAGGTGTGAATAGGAACTTCAGCACACAAAGATGACCTAGGCTGCTGCTTTCCCCCTACGGTATTCGTAACATCTTTATCACCACCTTGGCCAAGTTCCTCCCAGCTACAACTGGCTCTTGGTCTTGGGGCCCCCAGGGAGGCAGAGGAATTCCACTCCTTTCTGAGGGTGAGGGAAGCCCTGCACTAGAGACATAACTTGCCCACTATCGTGGAGGGTCTGTAGCAAAGCTGAGAACAAAACAGAGCTCCTTAGATCCAGGTCAGTGCCCTGCCTCCTAAAAAGCTGCATGACAGTAATTCTCATTGGAGACTTCTATGCCATCATTTTGATGCTAGAAAACCATAATGACTTATTGTAGCAGGGAAAAAAGTTCTCTTTGTTTCTAATTGGATATCTGCTGGATTTCTCTCACAAATCTAGTGAAGTGACTTTTCCAGACAACCCGGCAGACAGCAGAGTCCTCCTTTGGGTGTGAATGTAAAGCAGAGTGATGTCTGGTGGTTTCAGATGTATTTCTCTTTGTGTCTTAGTCACACAATTCAAGGTGCCTGGGGAGTTCAAAAGTATCCTGGCTAAGCAAGCAGTTGGACCAACCACTGAGATCGTCACTGAATCAGATTTCCCAGTAGAATCATTTAAGCCCAAGGTGCAGATTGCTTTCCAAAGGCTTCCAGGGCAAACCCCTCGGAAGGTTGAAATAGAGAGGTAAGTAACCAGAAAGTAGCTAAAGGCATCATTATGGAACAGACACAGCAGAATAGGGTGTTGACTTTTGCTTTCAAGACATAACATATCAAAAATCCTTGAGAGAATACTACTAAGGTAGTGGTCTCCAAAGCGAGATGTGCAAGCCTGGCAAGGGATGCAAAAGACAATTCACTGGGATGCAGGAAGAAAATACTGGTTTTAAATAGTGTTATTTAACCTTTTCCTCATTCATTTTAATTTCTGGGTTTGTATATGCTCTATAATGTACATAATGTATTAGTACAGTAGTACCTATATATAATTTATAAATTGGAGTAAATGATTGTTCTAGATCCCTTCCAACTGAACTGTTTTATGCTATAAATGAAGAAAAAGACGTATATGCAATAGGTGCTCAAAAATGCTTTTACTAATAGATATGGGCAGTCAAAAGTGGCACTATAGGTACCACTAAGTGGTTTTTTCCTCTTCTGATTTAAAACAGGAGGAGGCGGCTCTATCTCACCTTTGATATTGCTGAGCTCTTGGCCAGCAAGGGGATAGACTCCAATGAGCTGATGCCAAGGCACTATGACCCTGATAATTTGCCCACTATTGAAAAGACAAAAGATTCTGTCTTTCCCATCTACCTCCCATTAAAGGTAAGAGAACACATTTGGCACTTGTGATCTATCTCATTGCTTAAACCACAGGAGGTTTCTGAGGATTGCACAACACTTAACAAGGATTGGCACAACAAGAAATAAAACAGGGAAATGCTTTAGAGCCAGTTTGGGTCCTGAAGGGTCTCTACAAGATGCTGAACATTTGCCGCAGTGTGCCCACAGCTTCCAACAGAACTAATAGTCCTTGAGAGTGTTCCTCACTGTCGTTCGTGTGTCCAAAGGAAGGATGTCTTATGTTTCCTTCTGAAGGCAGTAGTCAGCAGTATTACTGCCTGAGATGTCTCCAGGTGGTTGTCTGTGCTCCCTAGGAACGGTTTGGAGGTACAGATACTGATGTTTGGGAGAAAACTGCTGACCAAAGATAAGAACAGCTTTTGAACCTGGACTGGTTTCTATTTTTGTAGCCCATTTAGGAACTGAATGTTAATTTTCCTCTCCTTAAATTTTGCATTGGGTATTTTCTTCTTTCTGAAGGAAGTCTTCATTTCACTCTTGTCCTGTTTTTTTAGGTGTTTGACAATGATGAGTATGACTGTCGAACTCCAGAGGAGTGGATCTCATTAGGACTGGAGCCAGGATCTATTGATAGAAAGCCAGTGCCTGGAAAAGCACTTTTACCTACAGATGATGTACTTGGACATGGTAAAGCTTGAATGAGTTACTGCTCAAGTGAGGCAACGGTAACAATTACAGATCCATTCAGCAGAAGGGAGCATGTAGATTCTGATAAATGCAGCTCTGAATAACAGAAAACCCATATCTCATTTTTACCAGGCTCAGCCAATCAGAGCAAGAGACTGCAGATCTCAAGGACTGTCAGTCCTGCCCTGGACTGTTTCCCCTTTTTTAAAAGGAGCATCTGCCTCTTGCCTTTATGATTTTGTGCCTGCAAGTCAGTACAGTCAAAATTTCTCTTTATTAATACATATCTATCTTCACTGAGTTAGTTAGTTTGCACACAGTATGTCCTGTCTTGATTTCATTGCAAGTGCAGGTTCAGAAGACAAGTTCAGACTATGCTGAACATACAAGTAATAAATCTGGGCCAAATTAAGTGATGTGAGCATTGTTGTCCTGTCACTTGGAACGTTTCTCAATGAGAAGGCATCATTAAGTATAGTTATACTGATGTCCAGTTGTGATTGCTGCTCATATCAACATATGAGTTGTGGTTGCTGCTCATATCAACATATCTGCAGTAGCTTTAAAGCATAGGAGCTGACAGGCATGCTGCCTACAGCTCCGAGCCTCCAGAGGCTTGGCTGTCTGCAGAATTGAAGCATAAAACATGAGCTGTGTGTGTCCTTGTGTAGCCGGTGTATGATGGCTGAGTTCTGCTTGTCTTGGGCAATACCACACCTGGTCATTCCCCAGGTTGAATGGACTGTTCTGCAGACAGGTAGTCAGACCCTCAGGGCCCTGGGGAAGGTGACACCACTGGCAGCTGTATAGATTCAGCACTGTTGCAAATTCCTGTGGTTCAAATCCATTCTCAACTTCAGCATAATGTTCTCCTGACCTGTGTCCATATTGGTATCAATATAGATAAATGTCTGTCTGCTTAGCAGATCCCAGCATTTGAGAGAATCTGAACATTTAAGGGCTAGATGCCCTGGAAATGACCCAGGGAGTCCCCCAGAGTGGGGGAGAAGGTTCAAGGTTTTATGCCTATTCCCAGTTGTAAGAATGGAGTCTCCTGTGGAGGGTGGCACAGGGCTGGAGCCACACATGGGAAAGGGGAATGGGATCCCCATAGTGCCCATGTGGGTAGTGAGAGGTCCTGGATCAACGGATGAAGGAATTGAAAGGAATTGTGGATGGAACCCAGAGAGGTAAGAGAAGGAAAATGGAGGGCTCTGGTGTGTGCAAAAATTTGAAATTTCTAAGCTGTGAGTCTTAAATTATTGTTTAATTGATCATAGCAGAAATTATGTGAGATTAACTGAAGTTCAAACTAGCAAATGGATTTGACTGTAGCATGACCACTCTGATGAGGAGAGTCCATTTACTGTAGCCTCCAAGAGAATGGACTAACTTTGTTTCAATCCTTGGTTTTCTCAGAGGACCCCAAAAGCCAGGAGTTGATCTACAAGTGGATTGATGTTGGTGTTCTGGATTATGACAAGGAGACAGACCTCTACTTGGTCCATAAAACAGATAAGAATGGTCTGGTGCGGGATGAAGAGGGGAGACCCATCCTCAATGGAGGAGTAACTCCTGAAGGTGTGTTTGAATAAGGCCTTTGGGAACCTGACGTAGTCTGAGCGCCAGTTCATTAGCCATACTTATTCTAGGTGGAGTTGGGAAGGGCATCAGGAAGTAATTTAATTCCTTTCTGTTTTATTACTCTTGACATGTGTTAGTTTAACCTGACTGGAGGATCCCCAGGGAAGAGAACTCCACACCTTAATCTGACACCCTATTTGAGGTTTTCCCTTTGGAGATATGTACCCTTCTTTTTAATCCATCTCCTATATTTTCTCCCTTCAAGAGAAGTAAGACATTAGTCTTTCTGGGCCAATGCCATTTTGAAGGGGAATGTGGACAGATTAAGATGAAGTACCCAGCTCTATGAAAGGTTTGGAGGTGCTGCTAATTCCATGCTTCTTGTCTCTTGCTGTCCTCACCTTTGGTCCCTCATTTAATCTCAAGTAAACCAGCCCAATGTTCCTATCTATCGAAAAGCTGCTGCAAGCCATTCTGAGTTTTGGTTTCCCTGCAGACTCTTGTAATCTTTGCTTCCATTTCCCAGGAAGAGCTCCGTTGTTGCCGTGTCAGTACTGGGTGCCACGGGTTTGCCTGCAGTTTCTGGCCGAGGATCCCCAGGTGTTTGCTGAGCGCGTGGCTGCTGCCGACAGCCTGCGCAACAAGACACATGGGCTGCTCATGTATCACTTCTATGTGGACTGCATGGCCACAGATGACCTGGACAACATCAGCGAGAACAGCCTGAAGAGGATAAAGCTGTTGGCTATGCAAACTCCCAAACTCAAGGATGAGAAGAGGTAACGCATCACGTACATGTCTGTGGGCTCAGCTTTCAGTCTATAAACATTGTAGGGCTTCAGAGGGCTACAAAACAAGTGGCAGTGGAGGCAGATCTTGAACATCCAACTCACAGACTGTGGATCTCATCTTGCTCCCAGACCTGTGCACGTGCACACCACTGTGTTGCTCAGAGTATCATCAGAAATAGGCAGGACAAGAGCCTTGGGGTGGTCTGTCGGTGTTGCCAGATGAAGTAGATTTCATATTGCAGATCCACTGGGCCATGCTTACACCTGCAGTTAAGTGGCCTTCAACTGCAGGAAGGTTGACAAAAACGACATGGCTGACCTTGCTGTCTTCCTGTGCTGTCAAGGAAGAGATCAGTCATTGCTGTATTGATCTGCAGACCACCAGTTGTCTCCAGAGACCTGGCTGTTGTCTGCTGGTGACTGCTCTACCTATTAACCTATTGCTAAAACAAATCAAAATAAGATCTGCACAGGGGAAGCAAACAGAACAGGAGATCTCCACCTGGATATAATCAAGTATCTCTTTGAGATGCAGTTCATCATAGGACGGCATTTTAATGTCTCTGGGCTGATGAATCATGAGCCATTGGTGGTGTTGCTGGGAATCAGCCGTGACTGATTGCCCTGCTCAGAGACAGGAAGGTTCGAAGGGCTGCATGGTCTGCCAGCCTGAACTAGAGACTAGGAGAGTAATTAGTCTCTGTTTGTGAGCAGAAATATAGGGATAAAGAAAGTACTCTGCCTGCTTGAGATGAAGGATGGAGATTTCCCAAGGTAAACAGAGCAGGGTTTCAGCCCAAATGCCATGTTTTGGCTGAGGAAACTGGTGTAAAGAGGTGTTCAGCAGGAGGCAAATGGGAGGCCAGCTTGGATAGCCCAGCTTTTCCAGAGCTGCTAGCTGGCTGCCTCAGTTCTTGTGTTTTTCTCCTTCCCTCTGTAATGCTTCTCTCCAATGGAGATTTTCCTTCAATGTGAAAAGGCACTTGAGAAGGCTGCAGTCCTAGTCCACAGTCCCCACTTGCTTCTGTCGTTAAAAGTCCAGTTGATAGCTTTGCTGGCTGCTTGATTGTCTGCACAGCTCTTCTGATGTGTTCACTAATAGGTGAGCTTCTGGGTTAGCAAATTCAGGAGGGAGGGGATGAAGGGTGGAGTTTGCAATAACACTGCAGACATACTTCTGCTCAAACACCATGGGTTATCAGTGTTTCTGTGTCTTGTAACAGCATGTTAGGCCACATGTGCAGCCTGGAGAAAGAAGTGAGATTAGATTATAAACACACCATGAGCAGGATCAGATTTGACAGACTCGTCACTTCCAAACCTCAGATGTTTTCTTATGTCACCCTGCCGGACAAAGAAGAGAAGGAAATACCAGAGAAAGGTACGGGAACACAGTGAAGCAGTTTGAATTCAGTATGGTTATAGGACCTCCTGTCTTTAATGGCATTCACAGTTTGCTCTAGGAATTCTCAGGTTCATGGTAATGGTCAGGGCTCACAAGAGACAGCAGTAGGAGATTATGTGAGACTTTTGAGTATGTCTCCTCTTTTTTAAGGTATATTGGCATGTTCATGCTAGCTCAGTATAATACATTACCACCCATCAGCTAAGATGCAGTAACTCCACAAGTGTACCTTTAATGGCACCAAATGCTTTGCAGTGTGATTAGATGAATACCTTCTGTTCTTCACTGTGCTGGGGCTGACTGCCTTGCCTTTGTTGTGCTCAGCTGGGACATACTACCTCACTTGTGAAAGAGGCCTCAGGCTCTTTTAGAGTCCCAAACTGGAGGATAATGGCCACAGAAAAAGATGGGGGCGAGCGTATTTTGTGTACTTCAAAGGCTGCAAGGCCTTGAGGTGGTTCACAAGTGGCCACTCACAGATGAGGTGACTCAGCTGTGCCTTGAAGCCTCAGTGGGAAGATTCTGCAATTCCAATGTTCTTTCTCATGGAAACTTCATGAGCCAAAGCCTTGGGAATGTCAGGCACTAAGACAGCCCCGAACCTCTAATGGGAGGCTGCAGAAAGTCTCTGCTGCAGAGCGGACTTGCTCTTTCGTCCAGCCATCTGCTGAAGCTGCTACATGATGAGGCCTGTGCATCAGAGCAGAGCCCTTTTCACAACTGCTGTCCCAAAGGAGCTGTACTCTAAAAACAGAAGCTGGAATGGCTGTTGCAGGCAATAACATTATTTTTTTGTTTGTTTGTTTGTGCTAGGGCTTGTCTGGATCCCAGACTATCCTTTTGGTAGACAACAAGCACGTTTCAACTCTATCTCACTCCTGACCAGGCCAGAAGTCATCCTTCTCCTTGCACAGGTGAAGGATGAGTGCAGCAAGACAACCACCATGTCTCTGTTTAACTCAACCTTAACCAAACTTGTCTCTTTGGAGGAGTTTGAAGAGATTCAGACCCAGACCTTCACTCAGGTGAGCCGAGGAAGCATGAAGGGTGAACACATGGAGCCAGCAGTGCTGTCAGTGTGTATTAGACAGAAAAGCTGCAGATGGGTTCCCTGGAAACTGATGAGCTGTCAATCGAGACATTGTGGTTGGGGCAGGGAGGAATTTGCATGTGCCTGTCAAATTTATTGGGACAGGGGGAGAGTGGGCTGAAAGAGCTATAGCCCCCTGGTTAGGATCAGCCAGTGCTGACCATGCTCTTAGTTATGTGTTGAACAAATGGCCATACAGGGCTGCAACCCTTCTTTCCTCCATCTGGTTTCCATGCAGGTAACAGCCCTGATTTGCTCTCAAAAGTTTCCTCTTTTTTTAGAATTTTTATTTTATTTTATTTCTTTATTTCCTCATCCATCCAACTGCAAGGCACAAGAGCTTTGATTCTTCCTGAAGCACTCATGGGAGTACTGCTTTTCTATGCTCTGTGTTCTTTATGTACTTAATTAAATTACTCTGATTGCAATGCCAGCAGACAGAGTAGGGTAAAAATTTGCAACTCTGTGGTAACTCTCACCAGAAGATTTTCATGTCCTCTAACTGAGGGCAGCACACTGCACCCTGGATGTGGCCACACTTAGTAGCTTGCACAGGGTTGCACACGAAATCAGTGGCAGAGAACATGTGCTGGTCCTTCTCAGTCCCATGCTGTTTTAACTAGACACTGTTGTCATCCACTTGGTGACTAAGGTTCTTTTATTACACACAAACAGCAGCTGCCTGTGGAGCAGAAGTGACACTTGGTGGTATTTTAATAAATTAAAACCCTGCAGACTGCTGCTGCTGCCCTTGGCTTCTTCTGCTCTTTCTCCTCACTTGTCAAAAGAAGACAACATTCTGTCCTTTCTTTGGTCATCATGCTGTCTTACACAACTTTTTGTGAGGGACCCTGACACAGGCAGCTCCAGCGATACTGCTCTGTAGAAAGGAGGAAAAAAAAAGGAAGACTGTGTATGAAAAGAAAGAAAAGAATACTCCCACTTTTTAATATCAGGCTTTCTTTTTATGGGTCTTTTGTCAGTGAAGGTGGTGTATGACCAGGTTCAGATGCCACGTGTGTGTGCATGAGTTTGAGAGCTACTGTGTAGCTGCCACAGCTCTGAGACAAGTTTCCTTTCACAGCAGACAAAGGTCCAGCAGCCCCAGCTAGTAGCTCACCTTGTCATACTGCTTTCCCATCAGCCCCTGGAGGGTTATTCAGATTGGTTTTTTGCTTTGCCTTAGGTTCAAATATTTCTCCAGGGTACTTGGATTGATGGCGTATCAACCAGAGTAAAGAGCAACCTTATAGATGCAGGCAAAGACTGGTTCAACCTGGAGCAGAGTGACTGGGATGCCTACCAGACATCTAAACTGTATAAGCTGATGGAGCGCGTCAGACTCATGCTTCAGGACTCTCTGCGGTATCTGGTCCAGAACTCGCTGATCAGCTTCACCCAGCTTTTGCTGGATGCTTGCCAGGGAGTCCTGAATTGCCCACAGGACATGGAATGGGGAGCTGACATCCTCAACAGTCCCTACATGTAAGAAAGAAAGAAAAAGGAGTGGAAAGAACAAAAAAGTGTAGTGCTGTTGTCTTTCTAACATCTGTTCTGCAAGCACACTTTACTTTGTATGGAGGCTTTAGGCTGGGCTGTTTCCCCCAATCCTCCACCTGACACGTTTGCTTGAGTATGGAAGAATGAGACAGAGCTGGCTGATCTGTTGGTACAAATTTCAAGCTGCTGTTAATGATACGGGGCAGCCCATCAGAACCAAGTTCTGCTGCTTTGATGTACTGTTCTAAAGATCAGCTACCGCCAGCATTCTTGGGGAAGCAAATTATTACTGCTAGATTTTTTTCTGGATGCCAGGGAGACACATACCAGGAGGCATGGCTGCTTAATTCCATTCTTGGATAAAAGCTCAGAAATGGAATGTGGCTTGGGATTTCTAAAGAATTTTATTCCTTTGGGCATTGATTTAAAGATTTTTGTCCTTCTTGATATTAAAAAAGGAACATTTAGAAATGGAAGACCAGAAGGAAAAAACCAAAACCCTGCCAGTCACATGAGGCCTTTTACCTTTAAATCAGTGGAACTCATGACACTGACTTCAGCTGATCCTGAGCCATGCTGGTCACATACAAGACTGGGAGATACTAATATCACTTCCAGAAAGTGCACTTTAGTAATGCATTGGAGATGCTGAATGTCTGATTTATAAAGCATTTGTAGTTTTTCTGTAAAGCAGCTCCAATTCTCAAGATAAGGTTGTGACTTTGGGGAAATCTGATATGTCATGATTGATGCTTTCTTCACTTTTGATAGAAAAGAGTTCTCAATGTCTTAAATTTAGAATGCAGTGTTTTATACCTTCATTGGTATGAGACAGTCCTCTCCTCTGAATTCCTTTCCTATCCAGTAGGCATTTTAATATCAGCACCAGAGCAATACAGTTGTGTGCCATTGCCTCAAAAAACATCCCTGCTCTTTCTTGTCTCTTCCCACTGCAGGCCTCGAAGGAATCCACTCTTTATAACCGACCTTGTGCTAGACACCAGTGGTGTTCTCTTCAGGCCGTCTATGGAGACCTTTGAGATGACCCTCATTTCTCTGTTTGACAAGGGAATCCTGGTGACTCACGGTGTCCCACGACTGGAGCAGGTGAACTCTTCTGCATCAACAGTGATACAGCTGTGCACCCCTCAGAGCATTGCAGCTGCATTGCAGCTTGGCATACACACCCCTGGGCTTGTACCGAGGGAGAGAGGTGCAGGAGTAGGTAGTTGAGAATCCAGTTAAATTAATTTGGACACAGCACTGTGCTAATACAGTTGTATTCTGACAGGATTTCCTCAATTTCCTCAACTTGTAGATTTTATTTTAGTTGCTATCTCTGCTTTGGTGCTGCACGTTCTGTGGGCACTAAGCAGCCTGATTGCCCTGAGTTCATGGCAGCTGGGGAAGTGCAGACTTATAAAGGAAATACCACTGTTTCCAGTGACAGACATGCTGTCAATTTGGTGCAGATCTCTTCTGCATGTATATCCTTCTGCCTGGCCTGTTACTATGAAAGTCCTGTATCCCTAGATCCTCCTTCTTTGGGGGAGGGCATGCAACACAGAACTTATAAAACAATTCCTGACACAGTGTGGAAGGATGGACTGAATGAGTTTCCAACGGTGCCACCAGTGATGGTGTTGGTCCTGTCCTGAGGAGAGACAGTTAGCTCTGCTAGTCATGAAAGACCTCTCTCCTTCCTCTTCCAGTACATTTTGGAGAACCTAGCCGTCACAGGGACAGCCTTGCTGGAATCAGTGGGCTTGCATGAACAAGAAATGGAAGAGCTACGTGAGACTCTAAGGGCTGCCATCCAAAAGGCACAGATCCCTCTCCAAGCCTACGCCAAGAAATATGAGAAGTTCTTAGAGATAAATAACAATGACATCCAGTACTTCCTCAAGTAAGTGGCTTCTGACAAAGCACCTCTAAGCCAAATGGCCAGCCTTTGCAAAACAGTTGTGTGGATGTGCATGAGAATATGGGACCTGTTCTGAGACCGTGTGCCTCAGATGTGAGATCAGGCATCCATCAGAGACATCAGCCATGGGAAGTGGTCTGTGCTTTTAGAGGACGTTGGTGGTGGCAGGGAGAATTTCTTCCTGCCTCTGACAGGAGTCACATCCCTGTCATGTTTGTCAGTGTAATTGGAGATATTAATGGGCCTAAAAATGAATCATCCTGTTTGAGAATCCAGTAGGCATACTTGACTCTGACCTCCTTCATATTGGTTCTGTTCAGGCTGATAGCATTCCGTAGAAAATAATGTTTTCCTTTGTTGCAACCTCATTGTTTTCACTGCCAAAACTCTTGGCACCTATGCTGTCCTTTAGCCTCTGTTACTTTAATGGACTTCTGTTTAGGTCTCATGGTTTCTCCAGACAATGGGAATGAAGCCCTTTTTCTCTTTTGTTATTCCACCTTAATCAATTTGCAAATCCCATCTGACCAATTTCTGTCTCTTCCCAGAACATTCTGAAGTGCCTACTCTCCCCTGAGGTGCTTCCTGATCTTGCCCTGTTTGCACCAGTGCTTTTATTTTGTGTCTCACTCTCTTTTGCCCTATTTCCTTTCACCCCTTTCTTTTACTCCTTTTCTGCAGCTAAAATATTTTGTGCTCTTATTCCATTCCAGATCTATTGTGCTCTCAAACTCATTGTAGATTTGAGTCTGTCCCTTTCCTTGCTCCCCAGTAATGTTCCTCAGAGGGCACCCTCTCAGTCTGTGCTTGCAGAAAGCTGTAAACATTCAAACAGATGCATGTTTTAGTAACAGTAAATGTATGCCTTATCAATTTCACATCTTGACCCTTTAGTTGGACGTGTCTGGACACCCTACAAACAGCTTAGATGCTCAAATATTTTAAGGTCTACATTACCATTTTGGTTTTGTGGTGTTTTTATTTACAGAGACTACGAAGAGCAATTTCCATCTGCCCAGGAGGTGATGAGTATAGTAAATAATTACTTGTGTGAAAAGGATACCCTGTACAATATGCTTCCTAGTTCTATTGTCATTGGTCCCTTCCATGTCAGGATAGAAGATGTTAGGCAAAATCTGTTGGGAAAATACAAAAAGCTTGCAACTTCCGTGTTGGACATGCTGGCTAAAAACCTCCATTTACAAGTGCAGAATGTAAGTTACTTCGTTCAATAGATTATGTGTCTGTGTCTTGTGCTGTCCTTTTACTTTTAAAGTTACTGTGTTTTTGTGAGATGGCCAAAAGGCAGCAACTAAGGCCACATTAGTGAGGGTATTTTAAAGATCACAATGGAGTGAATAGTTAAAACTAGAACTAGAGGGGAGATATGCATACTCAACCAAATCAAGGATTAAAAATACTCAATAAATTATGTGCCTGAAAGCTGTAGCTCTTGAGATTAAATTCTTCAAGACCTTGCCATCCTATATAATGTGTTGATGGATTGAAAAGGTATGTCTAGTAAACAACGAGAACGTCCTTCCTCCTTTTTTGTCACTCTGATTCATTTGAGCTCAGATGAGATGAATGGGGAAAGACTGTGAAAAAGAAAAAGACAGAACAGGGCGACATACTCATCACTTAGACCACCTTCAGAATGGGAGGTGGGTGGGTAGTGTCAGGTTTTCCAGTTTGTTTATTAGCAATTGGAGACTTTTTGATGGTCTTTTCTGTGCTGTGTCCTCCTGCAGATCTGTAATGCGTATGAAACCACCAGCAGCAAAATGCATGAGAGACCAAGCAATATCGAGGAGCTGACGGAGCTGCGTGACTGGATGAAGGGAGTCCCTGAGCAGCTGGCTGCACAGGAGGTAGGGCACGCTCTCCTTTGGACACAGACACCAAGGCAAATGAGGAGGAAATTTGTCAATACAATGTGTGGCATCTCAGAAGAAAAACAAAACTCCTTTTTTTTTCTTTTTTTTTTTTACCTGGATGTCTTTGCATGTAATGCCACAAGATTCCTGGCTTTGTATTTTTATAATTCCTAAGATTTGTATTTTTAAATACACATATCATGAATTTAAATATCTTTGCAAAACAAAATAGCAGTTAAAAATCTTGCCTAAAATACTTACGTATGCATTTTGCTGCCTTCATGATCCAATCTGCATTTCTGTACTGAATAGCTGTCTTCTAAAAAGCAATGCTGTTTTCAAGAATATCTCTTGTTTCTCCATGTTCATGTTGCTGCTGTTAATATATTTCTTCTAATAGGACATTTTAGTACTGAGTTATTTCAAAGTTATTTGAAGTGTAGGTCTTCCCAGCTGAACAAATGGGGAACAAAGGCATCAAGCTGACTTGTCTATGCCAAGGAGAGAACCTGGAGGATAACCCAAAACACTCAATCTCTGTCCAATGCTTTATCCACTAAGTCACACTTCTTTTCATTCACATGGAACAGAGGGTGATGATGGTGTGATCATTCACAGAACGAGGGGTTTAAATCCATTCCCACTGTTCACACAGCACAGAAGTAGCCCACATCACATTAAGCTTGTGTGACTAACGCTCTTCAAAGGCACCTCATGAAAATGAGGTGTACACCAGAGAGTTGGAATCAGCATGGTCTAAAGGTGTCTACTTTTTGTCTCTTTCTCTCACCCTGTGCAGCAACTGATTTCTGAAGTCATGGAAGATTACAAGGTCATGGACGAATTCTTTTACAATCTTACTGACGAAGATTTCCGTGACAAGTGAGCACAAGGCATTTCTCCCACTGTCAGAGTGGGACTCTTTGCAGCAATTACCGTTCTCAGTGCTTCAGGGGCTATGTGTCTATCAAGGGCTCCTGTAGAACTTTTAAGTGTCTCTCAGCCTATATGAGCACTGAATTCTTGAAATGAAGTTTGTAGACAAGAAGTGTGAGTTCATGCTGCCTTCTGGCCTGGGGCAACGCAAACCGGTAGCTATTAACCTGTTTAACATAGCAAAGCCCATTTCTCTTCGGGGTTTTTAGGGTGGGGGTTTTTTTAAGCATTTGCAAGGTCTCAAAGTGCACTGTGTCTGAAACTAAATGAACACTTCCAAGACAGGAATTCTCCCAGCGTTTTCATAGGACTAGGAAGGAACATGAACCCTCATTATTACTGCACTACTTCTTTATGCAGTCTCCATTTAGTTTTATTACTCAAATTGGGTCCTGACTGTACCCTGGTAGCAGACTCAGGTCACAACCACAGCGACAAGGTTTCTAAAGTCTCCCCAGTCCTGGAAGCACTTCTCATGTGACGCGTACTTGATCCAGTGTGTCTGCAACCTGAGCAAGTCTCTACCGAGTGCTCCTGAAACTAGAAACATGGGGTGCACAGGGCAAAAACCCCACAGAAGCTGCAGGACAGCAGCTGAGCCCTGAGACAGCCTGGCACAGGTGTGGCTGTGTGCTCACTGACCAGACCTGGCACAGGCAGGACTAGTAGGAGATGGCTGATCCCCAGGTGCTGGGAGGGGCGTGACCTCGAGTGTAAGGCTGCAAAACTTGCACCTACCATTGCTCAAAGGCTATGGAATCCAAATGGAGTCAGTGATGGGTGTGCTATGCCTGAGTAAAACCTGCCTTGGCTGAGCAGCCACTTTGTGCAGCCTTTCCGGGATCTACAATGCTCTCCCCAGGGCACTCTGCAAAAGCCTTGATATCCAGGGCTTCTCTGTATCTGGGTTACCCTGGCCCCTCACTGCCCTGCTTAACAGGAGACTGGCTTTTTCAGTAGCCCTGAAAAGCCATAAGCCAAGACTCTGACCCCATTTTCTTCAGTTCCTTGTGAAAACATTCAAAGACAGACATTCCCTCTGGATGCCAACTGTTATTTTGCTGTCTCCTAGCTTTTCAGCAACGTAGTGGATTTGTTCCTTTTAAAAAGGCCCTCCACTTCTCCCCAGCCCTCTCCAGCTGAATAGCCTAGTCACAAGGACTGCATATCAACAAGACAAGCTGGAAAAACTGTTTTGTTGAAACCACATGTGTTGCTGTTGTTGTAAAGCTTCCTTGTTTGGTGGGATTTGGCTTTCTCATTCTGTTATTTTCAGCATTTTAAACATATGCTCAAAAAGCTTCTTTCTTTCTCCTCTTTTTTCCATTTC
>WEKX01004793.1:98288-159630 GCA_013390025.1 Pitta sordida
ATGGAAACAGAGTCCATTCGGCTCCAGCACATGGAGGATGAAGAGAAATTTCGCAAAATGCAGATAGCGGATCAGAACGCATTTCAAGACAAACTGGATGATATGGAGGTATTAAGCCCCTGACAATTAACTGTCCACGGAAGTGGGCCTTGAAGTTCTTTTGGTCAGGCAGGTTAGAAGCTTTCAGATGAGATTTTAGTCAGATGAGTTTTTAGGTCCAAGTACTGTTGAACTAAAAATTATCGCACACCCTTGTTTTTTATTGGCTTTTGATGAAGAGTTTCCTTTTTGTGTAAAAGACAACGCTCTGCAGAAACACTGGTTTTTCAATGGAAGGTGTTCATCGAGATACAATTTTCTGATTCCTGGTGCTCCGTGCACCTCCTTGTTCCTTCTTGTACACTCAGTTCCCTGCAGAGCATCTCCTATGATGCACTGCCATCCAAGGGGAAAATACACCATTCAGCCATGGAACTCATCCTGTGGGAAAAGATCCTGAAATAATTGCAGAGGTTTGAAGCTGAGATACCCCTGGTGTCTCTTAAAAAGTCTTAAATACAGAAAAGAAGAAAAAAGTCATCTTAGATTGTAATCACTGACCTAGAATATCTTGGAATCCAAAACTGAATTAAAACAAAACCCTAACCAACCAAACAAACCCCAAATAAATAAAAACCCACACACAAAATACTAAAACAAAATCAAAAATCCCCACAAAAAGTTGTTAGAGGAGTTCTAGAGGTGTTGTTAAACAATTCTTGCATAAAAACTGACTAGTAGAGCTATCATTTGTACGTTACTGATTCTGATAAGAGATAGCTAATGGCATTATAAATTCACTATCAAGAACTTGAGCACAGATGTATTGCTCCTGTTCCTCAGAGATTAACTATTGTCAAAAAAACGAAAAGCAACTGGTCAGCACGTTTGCACTTTCATCCACCTGACCAGTGGTTGTTGCTTCTCCTCACCACTTTCATCATGGTCTAAACAGAAGTGGAATTGCTTTGGGGGACGTGATATTGTGAGAATAAAAATCTTGCCTTTGAATGTAACCCGCAGCACACAGTGAAGCTGAGAGGCAGCACGCAGCTTCATAGCCTCATTGTATGCCTGCTTTTTCTTTTCCAGCTGACTGTAGGTGGATTTTCCATCCAGTCAGACGTTAGCCAAGCTCATGAGTTTGCTAACAAAGCAAGGGAGGTCCGGAAGCAGCTGAAGGAGCTTCATGATTTATCAATTCTCTACAACAACAGGGAAAGACTTTTTGGCATGAAAGTTACCGAAGTAAGTGTCAGGTCCTGTATGCACATAACTCTAGTCTTTGTTGGCATTTCTAGGTGGTAGGTAGAACAAATAATGAGAAAACTCCTCAGGAAGAAATCCTTCACACTGTTTTGGTTTATATGGTGAGCTGTTCCACAATCCTGTAGGATGACCACACTGCTCCATCACTCCACTGTGCTGCAGGAGTGCTGATCCCAGATGAATGTAGAAGGCTCCTCAGGGCTTGATGTTGTCACCTCTATGATATTTTGGGTGCCCACACTGAGGTCTGAGGGATATTAATGATGAGGACTTGATTGGAGAAGGTCTTCAAGCAGCAGTTATGATGCATCCACTTCTATAAGGCTGTTGCTGCAGGTCTATGGATGTGAATGTGAGTGGTTGCGTAGTGGGTGCTGGCAGCTGGCTGGGCTTGGAGCGTGGTGTTCTCCTAAGGCAACAGTTTATGTAGTTGCAAACACTCATTTTGCTTGTAGCTGCTCAGCTGCCAATGAGTCATTGTCATCCCCGTCCAGCCTCGTCTGGCTGCAGACCAGAAGTGGAGTTCACATGATCCTTTCCTACCCCTCAGTCTGTGGTTACTTCTCCTTCACTGCAAGACGTGAGGTTTTGATATGATGTGTGGTGTGTGCTTTCACTGATGGTGTGTGGCCTGCCCATCAAAATCTCATCGTTCTGCAGGAGAGGATTTTTTTTGCTTTCCATCCTGTGTGCAGACACAGCTCCACTGGATGCATTTTTGTCCAGCTTTGCTGGTTGTTCTCCCTTGAAATATATATTGTTGTACCAGGAGAAGGTAGTCTGATATATCCTCTTGAAGTACATGTTTTCTCATTGCTGGCTTCAGATTCCAAAAGGAGCTGGGCTTTTTTTGCCTGTTGACATTTAATCTGTCATCTGGGATTGAATATACTTGTTGCTTATGTTTGTTTTTTCTCTTTCTGAAGTACAGTGTGGTGTCCAAGCTGACGAAGGAATTCCAGCCATACTATGATCTCTGGACTACAGTGTCAGACTGGATGCTGTGGAATGAGAGCTGGATGAATGATTCTCTCGATAAAATTGAGGCTGAGGAGCTAGAAAAGAGTGTCAACGACTCTCTTAAGACAATGCAGAGATGTGTGAAGCAGTTCAAGGATTCACCAGGTAGATACACAGTCTGGGGAAAGGAAGTTGGTGCATATCAGCATTTTGATTTAAGGCATGTGTCAAAGTGCTCTCAACAGGGATTGTCAGGATGTCACATGTGTGTATTAGAGACAGCTAAGAAAATGCTAGAAAAGTTATTTTCCACTTTTTTTCCTGAAATTATGATGATTCACATCTAGATACTAGTTAGCTGCTTGAAGTACCAGTATGGCTTGGAAACTACCAGACTGCAAATCCCTTTTATACCTAATTCCCAAGACACTAGTGAAATAAAAGCCACCCTCTAATGTTGCAGTTAGTATTTCCTCATATATAAAAAGTGAAATAATCCTGGCTAGGCACAGAGAATCACTATATAGTCCACTGGTCAGACATGTGGGTTTAAGCCCTTATACAAGTCAGACAGCAAGGGAACTTGAATCTGGGTCTTCCAGGTGCTGTTTTCTTGTCCAATCTTATTTTCTCTGTTGGCCAATGAATTTAATGGAAGGCCAGAAGAGGTCTTGATTTTGTTATGAATAAAATGAAATTTCAAAATCTAGAGAAGATCTGTGCAATATAATAACAATTTTCCTTCTTGTCTGAATTTATATGAAGTTTAGGTGATTGCACCCAGTTGCTACAATTCACATTAAGGTCTTTGAGGCGTTTCTGCTAATAAAGCTGGAATGGAGACTTCAGTTGTAGCTTAACTTCCCATTCCCTGATTCTCAGAGTTGTGGTGGTCATTCTTTAGAGCTAATTCTAAAATTCTTCTGCCAGATGGCTTAGATTGAAATATATTTTGCTGTGGGTGATTTTTGATTCATCCTTTTTAACTTGAACTTGCTCTTAAACAATGCCATGAATCAGCCCCAATGGAGGAGGTGATGAGTGGATGCGTGAGTAACTCTGAATCATTATGATAAACAGAAATACTAAGAATACCTGCTCATATTCATTACAATATTCCTTGACACCTGGTAATATATATGTTTTGTCCTTGAATCTGCCTTGTCTTTGCATACACCAAGCAGGGAGTATGAGGTGGTCACATCCTTGCTGTGAGGGTGCAGTACAGCCACACAGGGCACAATAAAAGGAGGCACATGCTGTAGCCAGATTTTGAAAGGGAAGCAAGTCCCGTATTCTTTGCCTACCCATCTCTACTCACAGAAGCACAAGCTGAAAAAGGGGCAGGATGTGATCATTGCAGAGACAGGTGTTTCCAAGATGCTTCCAAAGAGAAAAGCCCTGTCCTTGGTGTTGTCCTTCCTATGCAGCAGAATTATGTTTGTCTCTAGCATGGCTACAGGCTGACAGGGCCTCTCTTGCACACTTCCCATTTCCAGAGCTGCCTACAATCCCAGTATACTCCTGGCTCCTAAGTATAGTGTCCATCTTCTATTGAGGATGGCCTGAGCTGGGATGGGAGATAACTTACAATGTAGTCTTGTTAAGAAGTTAATACCTTGGAATGATAACCAGAGCTTCTAAAATACCTACTGACAAATGAGGCTTCCTCATGCTTGAGCCCATATCAAGGAGTTAAATTTGTTTATTTCTTGTCTTCTGGTGAGCTTGAGCCTAAGGCACACCTCTGCTTAGCATGGGTTTGCCTGCAACAGGCTTTTGGCTGATAGGCAGATGTGCTGAATTCTGGCTTAGTGGCCATAAAGAGCCATCATATCCTCATTCTTTCAACCTACATTTTCCTGTGCTCTCTCCTGCATCTTACCTACCCCGTACCATGTGAATACACACACATCAGGCTTTAGACAACTTAGAGAAGTTCCTTAAGGCAACTTCCTCACACAGTGCAGTTGCTGATGTTCTGTTTTTCTCCCTGAAAGACTGCCAAGGTGTTGCAATGGATTTTCGAGAAAAGTTTGAAGAATTCAAGCAATACGTCCCCTTAATTCAAGGGCTGCGCACTCCTGGTATGAGAGAGCAGCACTGGGAGATGCTGTCGAACCAGATCAGCTCTGATGCCAAATTAGAGCCCAGTCTGACACTTGGCCGCTGCTTGGACATGCACCTGCAGGACCACATGGAGACCATTCTCAAAATAGCTGAGACAGCCAGCAAGGAATACGCCATCGAAAACGTGAGGAGAGAGGACTTGCTGTATCTTTGGTTGCTTCTTAAATATGTTTAGGCTGTAGCATAACAGCCCTGCCTGATGGTTATGCAGATCCACTGCTTGGGTCTCACTCCTCACTATGGGATTAGTGACTGATGAAGTTAAACTAAATTGATTGTCTGCATTCTGCCATTCAAATGTTATGTCAAGGGGATTCGCTAGGACTGGAAACAGAGATGACAAATCCTTTAAACCAGTAAACTAGTGCAGGGAAAACGCTGGCTCTGGAGATTCATGGGTTAGATAGTCTTTCAGTTCACCAGTCTAGATATGATCTAAGATGGTCTTAATTAAAAGTCATGACCTTCTGGCAGCTCTTGTCCTCTGAAATCTCAGGTGAGCTCCCAATGGATAGACCCCATTTGACAAAGCCATCATTAACCATAGTCATTAACAGGCCCTTTGCTGGCAGCCTCTGTGCATCTGTTAGCGTAAATGGACCCGGAGGTGAAATTGCCATTTTTTCCCCTCAAGGTGTTTCTTTCAACACAGGTGTTGAGGTGTTGAATCTGTGGGCAAAGCAGAGGAAATGTGCTGTTGCTGAGTGTGTCACGCATTATGTACTCAGCTGCAGTTTCCAGTGGAATTCAGAAGTGGAAATCTGTCATTTCCTAGAGAGGGGCAGTTGTGGGAGCTGGGGTAACCATTGCACAGGTTGTATCTGAAAATTAAATTGCATGTCCCTCTATTTTAGGCACTCAACAAGGTGGAGAGTGAATGGAAAGCTGTTGTGTTTACTGTGGTGCTTTACAAAAACACAAATACCTTTATTCTGAAAAGCACCGACGACATTTCTCAGCTCCTAGATGATCATATTGTCCTGGTTCAGAGCATGTCCTTCTCACCCTTCAAGAAACGTTTTGAGGAAAGGATGAACATGTGGGAGAATAAGCTGAAGATGACACAGGTATTGGTTTCTTACCCATACATGTGTGGTGGATGCAGGCACTGTGCTGTGCTGTCATGCTTTTGGAGATGGAAACTGTGCAGATGCTGCTAGGGAACTGGAAGGGCAACTGCTGAGAGCGTATCAGTCTTTAGGGAGGACTAGGGCCTGCCAAAGCCCTCTGACTTTACTAAAGGAATGCAGCTCTTTTGCTGCCTATTGCAACACGTTTTGCTGGGGTCAGAACTCTCCCATTGCTGCAAATAGTCTTACTAGTGTCGCTGATCATACTATGCTAAGTGGACCTCACAGATTCTTACAGACTGTGTGAAATCCATGCTATTCATTCACATCTCAGTGTAGGAAAGCACCTGGATGACTACTTTTAAGCAGTATCTGATAGACTGTGCCAGTGCTTGTTCATCAAACCAGCAGCACCTAGCAGGACTCCAACAGCAAAATAGTGTTGTTGCAGAAGACAAGTTCCAATGCAAGGGTCTGGCTGGAGAACTCCGTAAATGTTAGTGTTTGGTGCAAATCTGTATTGCTGTCTGTTACTGAAAACTGCCTTGTTTTGTTGATTGGTGCTTACCATCTGGGTGTGCCTGGGCCACTGCTGGAGTGCTGGTCTTGTCTCCTGGGGATAGAGAAATGCCCCATGGCAGTAGGTGACATGGGGAGATACAGTTATTTACTGTGTGGTTTTGGTAGTGACACTGTCCATGTTTTCACCCTGCCTTTCCTACTCCTTCTTTTCATTGCGTCATTCCTATCACTAAAGGCCTGTAAATCCACTTCTGGGAAGGGGCATCTCAGGGTTAGCTGATGGAGTAGGGCAAACACTGTTGTCTGGAAAACTCAGGTGTTGCTAGGTCAGGTGTGCTGTAAATAGTACTGTGTGACTAAGGCAATCTGAAAAGGAGTCAAATGCTTCAGTTATGTTGTAGAGTTGGGCAGGTTACCCAGGCCCTCCAATCTCCTGAAAATGGGGGAGGAGGGGGATGTTCTTTGAACCTAATTCTCTTGCTCCTTTGAATGCCTGGCAAACAGGGCTTCCTGACTGGTGTTTAACTTAAATGTTTAGCTTTTCATTAATTCTCTTAATTCAGAATGTTATTTGAAGATCTTGTCATGGATTATTCTGTAGGCAAGGCTAGGGCTGAGGTACATCAGGCAGGAGAGTGGATATGACAGAATTGCAGTCTGTCATATTTTGTTTCTTCTTTCCCTAAAAAACCTCTTTTCACAAAATAAAATCCCCATCTTATACTATGCTCACATTATGTTTCTGTAAAAAACAGAAACATCAGCCACAGAAATTTGACCTGACACGACAAAATCCCTTTGAACTTTAGTATTGGCTTACACATACTTCTAAACTACCCCCATTAAACTAGTGGGTATTGATTCTAATGCCTGCTGACAACTGTTAGCAAAGGGGGTTGCTAGGAAGTTGTTAATTATTTGGGAAGGAAATTCCAGCTCCTGACCCTGCAGGTAGATTTTAGAATTGTGGATGGTCTAAGTGCAGCATCACCCTTTTCCCCCTCCCCCCTGTTTTTTTAAGCCCATTCTGGTGCTCAGTTTGAGGGGTTTTGTTGAACAGGTTCATAGCATGGGGTCCTGATATGCTCTTCTGGCTTCCCACTAGGATGTCCTAGAGGAATGGCTGAACTGTCAGCGCTCTTGGCTCTACTTGGAGCCAATCTTTAGTTCAGAGGACATCAAAAGACAACTCCCATTGGAAAGCCGGCGCTACCAGACCGTGAATGAGGACTGGAGAAATATCATGAAGAATGCTAATGAAAACCCTGAGGTATAAGCCTTGATGAAAGCCAGTGCAGGTGTGCTAAACTTCCTGGGGCTGTGCTCACACAAGGACTGTATCTTTGTAATGGTGTGGATACAAGCAGTGCTATGTTAACTGTGCAGCCTTGCCCAAGACACTGTGCTGGGTTTCTGCTCTTGGAACTTGGCCTTTTGTTCTGGTGTCTGAACAGTCATTTTTTTGTGTCCTGGTAGCAATACTCTGGTCTCTTCTGTTCTCCAGTCTCCACTTCCCAGGACTGCACTTGTATTCTATATTACAATGTTAGTATTTAGGAGAAACCAGAAATGTGCTTCTCACATCCACAAGAGCTGTTTCCCCTCCTTGCCCACAAAGCTCACACTTCTCCAGCTCCCTGTGAAAGTATTCCTGTGAATGAGTCATTTAAATCCTATCAGTAACATCAGTGGGCAACCCAATTATCTCCACTGCCTTGTCTCCCACATGCTCAGAATACTGATGCTTCCTGTGTTCTCCATTCTGTTATAGGTGATTTCTTTGTGCTCTGATCCAGTGCTACTAGAGAAGCTGCAGAATAGTAACAAACTACTCGAACTTGTGCAGAAAGGGCTGAGTGAATATCTGGAGACAAAGAGAGCCGCTTTTCCCAGGTAACCCCAAATTTCAGTGGGCTGGATCACACTCCCTGGTTCAGAAAATATAAAAGGAGAGGCTCACTGCAGTTCACTCTGCCAAGAAAGAGCAAAACCATCTAAGCTTAGGATATATTCTTGACGCTGCAAAACATAAGTAAGGCTGTGCCTTTCAATGCTGCCATCTGATGGAGAGAAAACAGGCACACACAGAGGAATGTGGTGAGTTAAGGGCAGCGGATCTGGTAGCACCATTGCATATTTGTGCTTCATGATTTGTGTAGAAAAGGTGGAGTAAAAGGAAAACCTCTGGGTTACTTTGTCTCTTATTCCTGAAGGAATACTTCTGTTCTTAGATACTTATTTAAACCCTCTTTGCTTTGGAGTAACTGACTTCTGCAGAGGGAGAAGTCTGTCCCTACAGAAGGGGAGGTGGCTGGACTGTGTTTGCTCATCTCCTACACAAAGAGACCAGTGAGCAGTCAGAAACAACATCTTTAGCAAAAGGCTTGTTCCCCAGCTTGCCTGGACTTAGCTCCTGATGCTGCAGTAAAGAGAGCACTCCTTCATGCCTCACTCTGTGTTTGTAGGTTCTACTTTCTTTCGGATGATGAGCTGCTGGAAATTCTGTCTCAGACAAAAGATCCCACTGCTGTACAACCTCACCTCCACAAATGCTTTGAGAACATTGCACAGGTAGGCAAAACAAGCATCCTAGAGGCTTGGCTCACCTTTGGAAAACTGGTGTTATGAAAACTCTGAGGTATTCTGAGGTCTGCAACAGTGTTCACATTCTGCTGTATTGGAAACGTATCTCCTGGAAACCCATGCATAGGCATTGCAAGGTGCTGCCTGTCCTGGAGTGGGATTCAAACAGCTTCACTTTAGACATTTCAAAGCCAGATGTCTGCCCATGAACTGGGCACCCTTAGTTGTCCTTCAGAAAATGGGGGGAAAATAAGCATCTGCAAAAGGCAACTTAGAGAAATCCACATAGATACCCATCTTAGGAGGAGAGGACGCTCCCTTTGGTGATATCGTTTTATCCCACCATGGAGGCCAAACAAAATAGCTCTGCCTTATCTGTCTACTGCCAGGCACCTGGTTAGGATGGTATCCCACTCCTGGTGACAGAAGGGACAAGGAGCGAACAAACCTGAACTGAATTAAGTTTCTGCCTTCATTCATCCCTGCTTAGGAGCTGGAGTTAACCTGGCTATTTTTGCTCTTTGTTTTTCCTAATAGACTTCAGACTCCATAGCTAGTCACAGCTCGCACCACCACAACACTCAGACGGTAAAACCAATCTCCTAGTCATTAGTTTGGAAAAATAGAAAGGAAATTGAACTGGAAACCTGGTGCAAAGCCATTGGAATAAATAAGGGGACTTTCAGTGATATGCTGGGGCACTGGAGAAGCTGTTAAAATGTTACTCTTAAAACCAAGCTCTGTGTTACCTCAAGGGAAATGATTTGAATCTACAGAACTGAACAAGAGTCAAGTATTTGAATCCTAGACAGGCAATGAGAAATGTTCATCCTGCTTATTATTTGATTTGCTTCACTCAAGCTAAACCAGTGATGTGAATCTCTTGTTTTCATACAATCATCTTCCATTATTTAGGGAGGTCATTTTGCACATCTGTCACACACTTTATTAACACTACTGGCAACCAAGTTTGGCACCAGGTTTATAATGAGCAAACACTGGTACAGGCTGGCTGTCCCCCAGGGGCAGGAAGGCTGGGATAGGGAAAAAATCCTCCTCTCATGTCTCCTGTTGCACTTCTTCCATTAGCTGAAGTTCCAGGAGGACCTACAGATCACACACATGTACTCTGGTGAAGGAGAAGAGGTAAAGCTGTTTGCTCCTGTCTCTCCCACTGAAAATGTGGAGAATTGGCTGCTTGAAGTGGAGAAATCCATGAAGGCCAGTGTACGGGACAACATAGAAAGATCAATTGGTGTCTATCCAGAGGTAAGAGTTTTATTAGAGCTGTTGTCTCGTTGTCTTGTTTCCAGACATAGGAAACTCTACTATTCTATTCTATTCTATTCTATTCTATTCTATTCTATTCTATTCTATTCTATTCTATTCTACTTTCAAAATACAGCCTTTAGTCCAGTTGCGTGTCTGTCAAGTGCAGAATATTCAGCTGAGCAAAAAGCTAATGGTTCAGAAGAATGCAGACCCTGCACACTCCCTCACAGCCACAGAACTTTCCCCAATAGCGTAAAACAACCTTGTGTGGATCCATACCTATTTGTCTCTCCAGACTACTTCCTCTTTATTAGGATCCTCTGCTTCAGCTCTCATGTCTCACACAGTGTGCTAGGGGGTGGTGAAAGTAACTGAACTGTTTGTTTCAGTCAGTACACAGGGGATGCATCTTGGCTCTGGTTTCTGTATAAAAGCTATGCTGTTATAAAATCTAAATTTCTAATTGGTTAGGTTGAAAAATAAAAAGGCCTCAGTCACTTCTGTTATTGTTTTTTGTTCAGACTGAAAATTTGAAACTAGGAAAGTTAGAACAGCCAAAGGAGGGGAAGAGCAGGCCCTATGAGGAGCGACTACAGGAACTGGGATTGTTCAGCCTGGAGAAGAGGAGGCTCAGAGGTGACCTCATTGCTGTTTACAACTACCTGCGGGGAGGTTGTAGCCAGATGGGTGTAGACCTCTTCTTCCAGGCTGACGACACCAGAACGAGAGGGCACAGCCTCAAACTACGCCAGGGGAGGTTCAATCTTAACTTTAGGAAGCGGTTTTTCACAGAGAGAATAATTGTGTATTGGAATGGGCTGCCCAGGGAGGTGGTGGAGTCGCCATCCCTGGAGGTGTTTAAGAGAAGACTGGACGAGGAGCTTAGTGACATGGTCTAGCTGGGGGGTGTAGGGCTGGATGACACTGGGCCCCTTCTGGCTCGGAGTGGCCTGCTAGACTGTGAGGGATCTAGGTTGGTGTTATGCTCTGGGATGTGCTCTCGGTCTCTGCACGGGTGTTAGATGGCGAGTTGGACTAGATGATCCTTGTGGGTCCCTTCCAACTCATAATATTCTGTGATTCTGTGATTCTGTGATTCTGTGAAATATGCTTTTGGGTCTCACAGATTCCTGCTCTTCACCTGCTGTTGGCTACTTGTAACTGGTTACTGTAGGTGGCAATGTGGAGAGGAGGTACCTGCTGTACTCAGTATCCAGAGAGCCTGTGCCTGAAGATTTCTTCACAGCAACTGGAGGGGAAACAAGGAGAGCCTCTTACACAAGAACTCAGTTCTTATTTGTTAATCACGGTTTTCAGAGCAGGGGAATATAGAAATCAATCAATCAATCAATCAATCAATCATTGTCTTACCACCTTTTTTTCCCTGTATTTTTTTCTATTTTAAGACTCCACGTACTACATGGGTCTTGCAATGGCCTGGCCAAGTGGTCATTGCTGGCTGCCAGATTTTCTGGACAAAGGAAGTGTCTGAAGCTCTGGAAGCTGGAGATTTGTCTGACAGGCTTTACCCACAGCTGAGTGCTCAGGTATGAAAATGAATTAAATGTTGAGGGTTTTGCCAGATGGAGGTCATCAATCATCAGTCCTTAGATAAATTATAAATACAGCCAGGACAATACTGGAGGGGAAACAGAAACACTGTTTTTTTCATAGCACAGTTTAAAACAGGTGAAAAAGCAGGTTCTTGTCTTCTTAATCATTAGGATATTTGTCATCATAAACTTCAAATAATGTACAGAACTGATAATATGATCATTACCTGAAGGCAATAACAAGATGAGAGATAACTTCTCTGGGGTTACCCAAGAAATTGAAGGAGAACTGAAGTGATGGACAGTGGTTGAAAGTAGTAGTATTTGCTTTCTGAGCAATCATTTTTGTCTCTGACAAGAGAAGAGGCAGAATTTGCCTGGGCATGGCCTATGATCTGAAATTTAGCATGCCATAGGTTTGATTGCCCTGTCTTAGTACAGCCTGGATTTTTTAATAGATTGCGTCAGAGTGTTTTCTTTCCCTTCCCCAGCTGGGTGATTTAGTTGCCCTGGTCCGTGGAAAACTGTCCAAGATGCAGCGAGCAGTGCTGTCAGCTCTTATTGTGATTGAGGTCCATGCCAAGGATGTTGCAGCAAAGCTGATTGAGGAGAATGTAACGAGCATGAATGATTTTGAGTGGATCTCCCAGCTCAGGTTAGAGTGCACAGCTGTTGAGCCTCCCCTGGCCTCCCTGGGCAGTCTTCCTCCTTGTTACCCACCAGCCATGTCCATGACAAATGGGAACAGTTTGTAAGCAGTAGTCCTGAGTAGTCCTGAGTTGCCTCTGACATCCCCATGAGGAGTGGGATTAAAGTCTGCTAAGGATGCCAGTTCTGAGGCATCTGAGATAACTTGGTTTTGATGGCATCCACTTTGGCATACCACCGGGAAAGAGCATACTCCTGCCCAAGGAGTGCAGTGCTTGATCTCAGGTCCTGTGAGAACTCCTGTCCCCACTGTTGTGTTACCTTTTTCCTTCTCCTCTAGTGGGAAGTCCCTTGACATGCAGGTCTCCAAACCTGCAGGCTGTTGTCTCATGAGCTACTGTTTTGTCTGCCAGCCAGTGTTTATCTTTCTGCTGTCATTAGATACTACTGGACAAGGGAGGACCTGTACATCAGAGCAGTCAATGCTGAATTTCTCTATGGCTATGAGTATCTGGGGAACACTGGCCGTCTGGTCATTACACCCCTCACTGACAGGTAAGGAGATTGTTGTTCAGGTAATAAGTCTGCCTTTTTTCTCTTACCTTTTTTTTCCTCCGAGTGATCAGGATTAAACTGAGGCTCTGACCATGCAGGTCTTACTCCTTAATGTATGTAAATAGAAATGCTTTGTACAGTAAAGGACTACCTGAGATGAGGGCATAGGAACACCCTGGCATTGGTTACTAGTGATCAGTGTTCAGACTGATTGCTTTCACTCTCCTAATTCTTAATGTAGTACTCTGACTCATATAAAATGCCCACTTGATAGCTAAGGAGCTCTTCTAGAAACCAGTAGATAGCATCTAGTACCCTAGGATATGCAGCAGGAATAATAGTTTTACTTTTTTGTAACTGTCCTTTTTCTGGAGAGCGAATGTGTAGCCAGTGGCAGGGGGATTTATCCATGCAGGCCCCCATGAATACTAATCAAGGCCACATAGCTAACTCCTCTGCAGAATGCTGCATATCAAAGCGGTTTTGCAGAGTAATGAATGATGGATTCCTCCTTGTCTCCAGATGGATAGATCATATGTCTCCCTTACCGAAATCAGTAGTACAAATGCTTTTTTTCACCATCCTTTCTCTTCTTTGTCATAGGTGTTATCTGACACTTACAGGAGCTCTGCACCTGAAATTTGGAGGAGCACCTGCAGGACCAGCAGGAACAGGCAAAACAGAAACAACAAAAGACTTGGGAAAAGCATTAGCAATCCAGACTGTAGTGTTCAACTGCTCTGACCAACTCGACTTTATGGCCATGGGAAAGTTTTTCAAGGGGCTAGCAAGGTACAATGAAGTGCTGCATGTAATTATTGGAGAATAGGTAGGAAACAGAGGTTCTGGCCCCTGGGAATTGGGGGATATTTTTCGCACAGCCAAAAAGAACAGTCACAAGCAAGGTTACAAAATTCCAGCCAGAAAGGAGAGACAGTTGAGCCAATTAAAAAAAAAAAAAAAGAGAAAGATAAAAGGAGAACCTGTTCATTTAAGGCAAAATTAAAATGCTTTACAGTAATCCACAATGTACTAATCCACCTGTGCAAATGTTTGCAGCTTTGGCCTTTATTTTAATATCATACATGTTGAACTGAGATTCAGCCCACAAGCCGCTTAATCTTAAGAAGACGAGAATCTGCTGAGAATATTCAAAATTGAGCAGCCAAGAGAGACTGCTCTAAGCCCTGAGGGATCCTCTCAGAGAGGCTTCTCTCTTCTCTATGTTTCAAACAGAGCTGGTCCAATTAGTCTGTTGCACACTGGTGAATCTGAATTAGTTACTCCAACAAAAGTGATATTCTTTTCTCAGATGTTTTCTTTGTAAGTAATTTAACTTTTTCCTTAAGCCATGCCTTGTGGGAAGATCACCTTCCTCATACACATGCTGGCAGCTTTATACATAGTCTTCCAAACTCTGACAGACAGACTTAAGGGTTGTCTAAATTGTATCTGCCACACTTGCAGCTCAGGTCAAAACCAGGAATTTGACATGACACCTCTTTAAAGCTCAAATCTATAACATGCAGGATTTGACCCAGGCTATAGGATCAGGTATTGCCATGGTCACTCATCACACATGACCCAGGATGCATAGTCAGGGTGAGGGGCTACAGCCCCTTCCACTGTCCCAGGACACTGTGGCAGGCTCATTGCTTGCCATGGGGCATTAGGGGCCTTTTGGGTTCATTTCTAGTCTATGTTTTGCCTACCCAGTACGTGAATTCGTGATTTCTAGATCTAGCTGAACTTTTGACTGCACATTTGCTCCTGTGTGGTGTTCCTGACTTCCTTTGTTTCTCCTTCCCTGCCCAGCTCTGGAGCATGGGCTTGCTTCGATGAGTTCAACCGCATCGATATCGAGGTGCTGTCTGTGGTGGCCCAGCAGATCACAACCATCCAGAAAGCACAGCAGCAGAGGGTATGTAAAGAACAAGTGGATGCAAAGGCAGACCAAAAAATCTCCACTTGAGCTAGCTCTGGCAAGTCCCTGACCCTGCACACACCTTCATGGAGGACTGGCTTCTCTCCTCAGAGGTGGCTCGGGCAGATACCCTTAAGCTTGGGGAGGTTTGAACCGTATCCTGGCTGTGGTGTATCCTATCAGAGCATTAGATAGTCAGCATCGTGGTGGAGCAGTTTGAAACCCTGGTGTGTGCTGCTCCAGTTGCCCACACTCTCATGGGCTGAAGAACATCTGAGCATGAGCTGCACTGCCAGCAGACTTTGGTGTGGGAGACACTCTGATACAGATCCACTTGAGCTGATAAAAATTGGAGCTGTGATAAAGATAGCCAGTGTTCTGCCATGAGTTGCTCAGCACCAAATTTGTCTAAATGTGTTATCCAAGCTTTGGTGGCTTCACAAAACCCAGTATGTGCAGAAATATGCATATTCATGCACACGCACAGTTGCATTGGAAAAGTGTGGTGGCTTTAATGGAGACTCGGCTGTCATCCAGTTTAGCAGCCAGTCTCTGCTTTGTTCTCTGGAGGCTCAGAAGGGTTAAGACCCAAATCTCCTTGACTTTGGCTTGGAATTAGAAACTTACTCTCCATAAATTCTTCTGCATTACTTTATCCCCCATCTGAAATTACTACCTACACAGCTTTAAAAAGGATTTAGGTCTCTCTTTGCCTTTTTTGCCACATATTAATTCAGGTCTGATCTCTACTGCAAAATAAATGGAAAGATGTTTGTTTACAGCTGGAGAGATAGGAGTCTGTTCAAGAGTAAAAAAAAAAATGTCATCCTATCAGTAAATCTTCCATGAGCCAAGTTTCTTATACAGGAAGAAATATGGCTGGTAATACTGGATTCCTGCAGTGGGACCAGATTGAGTCACTACAGTTGTGGGGAGCTGTGTGTGTGTATGTGCTTGATAAGTTAACTACTAAAAGTTGTTGTTCTCCTCTTGGAAGATTCTGCTACATTATTTAATTTAAAAGTCAGGCTCTGTTCTTCAAGGATGATCATATTTGTAATTTTTCAGGTGGAGTCCTTCATATTTGAAGGCACCGAGATCCCACTGGTGCCATCCTGTGCAGTCTTCATCACAATGAACCCGGGGTATGCTGGGCGTACTGAGCTGCCTGATAACCTGAAGGTGAGGAGGGCAGGCTGCATAAACAGAGAGCAGAGGGGTAGTAAAGGTGCTGAATGCTGCCTGGACCCCCCCAGTGTGTCTATGGCAAGACCTAGAGGAAAGTTTCTGGGATCACTTTGAGATTTGAAACACATGTAAGCAAATGGCACTCCTCACATTGCAGTCTGCTGACAGGTGCCAGGCACACTCACACTGTGTCATCTAGAGAGCCTGGGATAGATACTCAGCCTTTTCAGTTTGCTGGGGAAAAAAGGCAAGAAACAACAGTGTAACAGTGTTTTGATCTATGTATTTCAGGCTCTCTTTCGTCCTGTGGCTATGATGGTTCCAGATTACTCCATGATAGCTGAGATCTCACTCTACTCCTTTGGGTTTAATGAAGCCAAAGTCCTTGCAAAGAAGATCACCACAACATTCAAACTCTTGTCAGAGCAGCTCAGCTCCCAGGTAGATGCCTTAATGTCCAAAAATGTCTTTTAAATGTGAGGCTTTCCCAGCCTAGGTGCAAAGGATCTGGGTGGTTCTCTTGGTGCCATGTGATAGCCTATCTCGAAAAGGTCACTGTACCCATTCTTCATCATCCTCTCCCCTTTCTAATCCTCATTTCTGCCCCTGTGGCTGGACTTTGATTCACCTCAAGTCCTAGATGGGATTACAGTGTCAGGACAGTTGAACCAAGCAGTGCTGCCTGCTTCTCCCTCCATCTAGGATTCTTCATCATGCAGGTTTTCTTGTCTTCCTCCCCCTTACAGATGGGGATTATTAGTTGTTTGAAGGATCCTGAGAGCAGACTTGGATGAAGAAGTTGTTCTGAAGGCATAACTGTAATTGTTCTCTTCTTACCTGCTAACTGAGTGCATGCATAGGGTTACTCTGCTTTACGTGATGCTCCTATATGTGGATGACATTGTTTCCTCTGTGCCTTTTCCAGGACCACTATGACTTTGGGATGAGAGCTGTGAAGACTGTCATCTCAACAGCTGGCAACCTCAAAAGAGAGAACCCTGATATGGATGAGGTAAATGTGCTTGTACTTCATATTGCCATAGACTCAGGTGACTTTTTCTTCAGCCTCATAAGAGAGGAAGGATCTCTGACATCCTTAGTTCTTGAATCCTTGCAGGAGCTCATCTGCCTGCGGGCTATTAAGGATGCCAACATACCCAAATTCCTGCAGGATGACCTCAAGCTCTTCAATGGTATTGTCTCAGATTTATTTCCAAATATCAAAGAAACACCCATTGATTATGGCATCCTGGAAGAAGCCATCCGCAAATCCTGTATCCAGGCAAATCTGAAGGATGTTGATGGTGAGGGAACAGGCTCTTCACAAGCCCCCTTTGGGCTTTTTTAGTCCAGGAAAGAGACATACTCCCAAACCCACTCTGCATCATCTTCCTCTACAGGTTTTGTGACTAAGTGCATCCAGCTGTATGAGACCACCGTGGTTCGTCACGGCCTTATGCTGGTGGGACCAGCAGGCTCTGGGAAGACAAAGGTATGGATGAGACTGCTGGCCCCAGCAAACCATTGCCTACCCAGTGATGGCAGGGGTTTAAGTTTCACAGAAGACTCACACTCTAGCATATTCTTTCAGATAGAAGTCAGGGCACAAAAGTGCTGCCTGTTAGTAACGATTTATAGCCATAGGAAAGTATATTACTGGTTCACTCTTTTGAGTTGTGAGATTAGACAGAGGCTTATTAGTTCTGCTGCAGATTTCTGAGACTGAGACATACATTGACATCTCGAGGTGCTGCAGGCTTCTTGCAGAGGATCTCTAACTTCCTCCTCTCCTGCATATAGAATGCATTACTTCTGTGCTTTCATTTCAGCCAGGCATCTCCTTAATATGATATTACTCTTCACTATGTCTCTCACTGCCTTTTGAATGCAGTTGCTGTGAGAGTGAGAGGCTTTGTCGTTCTGGAGCCATGGCCGTTAACTCTGCCTGTCCTCCTTTTACAGAGTTATGAAGTCCTGGCAGCTGCAATGACATCACTGAAAGGTCAGCCTGCAGCCAGTGGTGGGAATTACGAAGCAGTCAACTACTTTGTACTGAATCCCAAATCCATCACAATGGGCCAGCTTTATGGAGAGTTCAACTTGCTAACGCATGAGTGGTAAAGTACAAAACCTTCTTTCCTCCCTTCCAGACAGAAAACACTTTTCTGGTCTTGAGCGTCTTCTCTTCAAGGCTGAGAACAGTTTAGGGTGGTGGCACAAAACCAGAAGTGATCAAGTTCTTATCCTCACCAAGCTACAATAGCCAGTCACGGAGATTTAAGCTGACATCTTTTATTGTGCACTTGGCCTGTCTGCCAGCACATGCCCAGACAGTTCGTGCAGCTCAGCTCACAGCATTAACTGTGTAACAATTATTCAATAGCTTTGGAGCACATGCCCCTGCTCTAAAATGCAGCAGCTTAAAAACACTTGCTTTGCTTCTGAAGAAAAGTGACCTCAGTGCTGTGCACTTGAATTGTTCTGTATAAATGCCCTGGTAGCCTTGAATGATCAGGAATGACTTTTAGGCATAAAGAGGCATTTCATTCCCATTACTAGGGCTTCTGCTTGCTTATATGGTTTGGAAACAAGAACCAATAGCCCATTTGCCCTCTTTGCAGCCAGGTCCTACTGCTTGTGTTTCCATATATGACCTGAGATTGACTTTGCATCTCACTTTATCCAGCATCTAAGGTGTGAGAAGCAGTGTGAATCCCCCTTTGGCCCTGTCAGCCATCACTTGCTTAGGGGCACAGCTGAAGATTGTGCTCTGTAAAATGAGGGAAAATAAATACTATGTATGAAACTAACTACCTCTAGGAAAAGTGCAAGTAAATAAGCATTACTTGATACCGAGACCAGAGCTTCCCAACTTAGGATCTGGTGTGTATGTACTGAAGGACATTTTATAGGATATTCCTATTAAGCTCAACAGTTTATTTATGATGTGACTCTATCCAAGGGCAGCACACAGGCATGTCAACATGACAAAAAGAAAAATACAGCAGCCATGTAAAATATATTTACAGATAAATCCATCTGTTTTAGTCAGCTGAGCTTTAGAACAGACTGTTTTCCCTTGATCTCAGTAACAGTATTTTGGAATTTGCTAGCACTATAAAAATAACAAATAATTATTTAATAGCAAGAGTAGAGTCCATCCAGAGTCTGAATGGAAATTGCATTCCAGGTTTCCATGTACAGATTAAGTTCTTGCTGTCAACAGTCAGCATTCCTTGTGTCTGCTCTCCTGTTCACCAGCTCCAGCACCACTCAAGTTCACAGGCAGTTGAGAATGGGAAACTTCAGTTATAGAGGGCAGGGTCATGCTCTTTAGCCTGCATTTAGACTTGTAAACTGAGTCTCCTTTACACTTGGTGGAAAAAAAGAGGCATCTCCAGAGAGCAGATAACCTGCCTGTGACCTGAACTGGATGCTAGCAAGGCATCTTTACTGAGGACAGAGATGTTAAAAGGCAGCTTGACATTTTATTGTTAAATGACATGACTTCCAGATCCTAATGCCCAAAGAAATTGTTTCATGGTGTCACTCGGGCTAAGATGTAAAACAAGGGAGGCACAGGTATCCTCGGGCAGATGAAAAAGGGGAAGATTCTAGTTCTGTTGCCTTATATGCCATTGATTTTAGCAAATCAGAATGAGCCAAGCCCTGCCTTCCTCCCACCTTTCAGGACAGATGGGATCTTTTCCACACTCATCCGTCAGGGAACTGTGGCCACTGACACCAACAAGAAGTGGTACATGTTTGATGGGCCAGTAGATGCTTTGTGGATTGAGAATATGAACACTCTGCTAGATGACAATAAGAAGCTGTGCCTCAGCTCAGGGGAAATCATCAAGATGACAGAGGTATCTCATCCCTCCTGCTTTTGCTGCATATTGTCTGTGCTCCTTTTCCCAGTGCTGAAAGATGTATCAAAAGTGAACAAGTCCTTATCCTTCCTTTTTCTTTTATAATTTCCAGAGTATGACCATGATGTTCGAAGTCCAGGATCTGGCTGTTGCTTCCCCTGCCACAGTCTCCCGCTGTGGCATGGTTTACCTGGAACCCAGCATCTTGGGGCTGGATCCCTTCATTGAATGCTGGCTGCAAAACATCCCAGAAATCATGAAGCGCTTCTCACAGCAGCTAGCATCCCTCTTCAAGAGATTCCTCAAGGTGAGCTACCATGCCATTCCAGCTTTTCCAGGGCTTAAGGCTTGCCAGCTCAGATATCAACCAACCCAGACTTGTGAAGGCCTGGATTTAAATTCCATTGTGGGACCAGTTCAGACTACCAGCATATAAACTGCTCTGTGAATTTTCTGGTTTTAATACAGGTTATGCACTGATCCCTGTAGAGTGAGTTAGTCTTATTGGTAATTGGTAATTTTAGTTCATTTTAGTTCATTCTGAAATTATCTTCTGGACAAAATCATCCCTAGTGCAACTCTGCTGCTTATAGTGGACTAACTCCAGGGAGAAAGTTGTATGAGCAAGTCTTGTTATTTCTACTCTGCTGCTAAGTCACTATTTTAATGAATAACCTGGAGGTGCAAAGGAAAGCTCTGAAGGGAACAAACCATTTAACTGCACTGATGACACAAGATGTACATTGATGCTGCATAGAACCCAAAGGCAGACCCAGAAGTTTCTTGGGGTTAATAGTGAACCCACGTTGATACTTGGGATGCAGTTGGAAATGGCAGCATTGTCAGTCACACTCTCCAAACTAAACATGACACGAAGGAGGCAAACCAGAACTAGAAGGTGAAAGCAAGGACAACTGTGCTGGATGTTGACACTGAGTGATTCCTCCCTTTCCTTACAGGAGGCCATCGACTTTGTCCGGAGAAATGTGAAGGAAATAATTGCTTCAACAGATGGTAACCTTACAAGGAGCTTCCTTGTGCTCTTGGAATGTTTGTTTCAGCCTTTCATTCCCATTAAGGTAGGATTTTGCTACCTCTATGACTATCATTTTTGCCTGTAACTCTTAAGGACACTAAGTCATGCAAAGGGTTAGTCACCAGAGAACAAGATGTTGGTGCAGAAAGCTCATGCTGTAGCTCATCTATATGGCAGAAGTAATACAACATCCTGCAAAGCACAGGTAAACCTGGAAGGATTATGCTCTGCCCACTAAAGGAACAAAAGATAAGCTCCATGCCTACCACGCTGGAGGGCAGAGGTTCACTTTTATTTATAGCAGAGGGAATTGGAGAATGAGTGGAAAGAAGAGATCAAAGCTGAGCAGTGATGCACTTCAGATTGCAGGTCCTTTGAGAATTAGTATTGAAGAAGGCTGGACAATTTTCAAATTAAAAACTTAAGAGTAAATTCTTCTCCCAGCTCCTGTTGAGTGACGTTAGTTCAGTAAGGGGAGTCTCTCAGGTACACAAATGAAACAACAAATTTTAATCCACAGAATATATTAACAAGGCCTGGGAAAAAGTGGCTGAGAAAAGCTACATAGAAGCTGAAGAGAATTATGAGCAAATTAAGAAGAGTCTGCATTTTGTGTACTTTAACCATGCCTGGGAATTTTTGTTCTGCTTGTCTCTGATTCTAAGGGAATTAAGACGATTCCCCGGGAGAAGGCTGCTCGTATTGGAGAGCTGATTGAACCCTGGTTTATATTTGCCTTGATCTGGAGTGTGGGTGGTACTGGTGATTCCCAAGGTCGCGAGGCCTTCAGCTCATGGCTCAGGGAAAAGATGGCAAAGGAAAAGGTGAGTAAAGGAGAAGCAGAATGAGGAGTGGGAGTCAGAGCTTCTTGAATGCCTAGAGGCTTTGAATGGGCGTCCACTTGGGATCTGGTATACCACTGCCTCAAACTGGGAGACACCTAAGTCCCCTGGTCTGGGCAGCATCCTGTTAATAAAGTCTTCCTGGAAGTAGTGCAGATCCTCTTGTGAAGTCAGCTGAGTGGCAGTCAAGTTCACCACAGCTTTATTCTCACAGATCAAGTTACTTTTCCCCCAAGAAGGACTGGTTTATGACTATAAACTGGATGATGCTGGGCTTAGCAGCACTGAAGATGATATGGATGAAGAGGTCATTAGAGAGGTAAAAAATTTCACTTTCAACTCCAAGCTGGATAATTTGGGGAAGGGACAAGGAAGCAGCAAAGTCCTGCAGGATTTGGTAGGATTTTCTCATTAAGGTTAAATAAGAAAGATCTGTAGGATCCCAACAAGAATGTTTAAATCAAAATAAAGCTTTTTACTGAATCAAGAAGGCAGTTTCTTCTCTCAGGGTTGTGAAGCAGATCTTTAAAATCTGAGCCAAGCACTGGTCAATTGAGACCTGAGTGCCTCTGTCAGTGCTCAGGAAAGTGAGAGGGCTCTACTAGTGTGACTGCTGAAGGGAGAAGCTCAGATGAATAGGTCTGTCTGTGTTAGAAAGCAGTGCACAGCAGCAGAAGAGCTGTGTGCAGCAGAGTCCAGAGTAACAGCAAGACAGACAAATATGCCATCTTTTTCACAGGAGACAGCAGTAGGGCATGTCAGGGCCATCTTGACTGACAGTCACCAGCCTCTGGCCTGAAAGGAAGTAAAAACAGAGGGAAAATTCTTGAAATCAAAGAAAATACCCCTACATGAGCATCAGATACTTAACAGAAGCTGCCAGTGTGGTCAGGAATACAGATTTATCTCCTGTATTCTCCAGCACATCCCTGGCAGAGCCTCTGTCTCACTTGTATAGTGGCCTCTGGGAGGTTTGTCTGTGGCTTGTATCTAGAAGAAGTTATCCATGTCTTCTGCAAGCACAGAACCTCATGTGCCTCTGAATGCAACGTGGGTGATGGCACCAAACGTGAAGACAGGATCCCAGATAAGCCCACTTTGACCCTCTGCCGTGGGCAGAATTCCCATTCTTGCAAATATCACAAGTGTTCCATCCTGCTTTGTTCCCAGTTCTCAGAAGCAAGGGTAAGCTGTTGGAGCAATAACCTCTGACTGTTAGGCTCTCTCCCTCCCAAAAGAAGCAAGTCAAACATTCACAGCATTGCCATACAGAAAGATAAGGGTGGCAAGACTACACAGAGGGGTTGGAAACCTGAATTCCTCATCAGAATCTAAGCTAATACACAAGGAGTGGTGACAGGGAAAACAGCAAAAGTAGTTTTTCTGGATAGGAAATCCAGGGGGTATCCCATATCCCCTTTATGGAGTAGATGTGACTCCCCGCTCTAAGCAGACTCATATCTTTCAGGTGCACTGGGAGGTGTGGCTGGACCCCACAGCAAAGTTCACGATGGTTCCAGATACCAACTTCTGTGATATTATTGTGCCCACAATGAACACAGTCTGCATGGCACATCTGCTGGAGCTGTTGCTCACCAACTATAAGCCAGTACGTAACCAGCCTTGTCTTTGAATTTTTGGTTCAAGCTTTTCGTCTCCCAGTACAGTCAGAACTTAACAGATATCTGACACTTTGAGATTATTTCCCATTCCCATGGATTTGTATTTCTCTGCTCAAAATCTGTGCTTAAGCACTAAGAGTTCTCCATTCAGTCCCCAGGCACTGTGTCAGTGCCCCAAAGGAATATCAGCCCTCATTTGTTTCATCAAAATGCAGTAATTGCTAGCTAGCCCATCACCATCCCTCTTTACCTGTGTCCTACAGTTCCACTTCATACTTCTCTGGTTGGATTCCATCCACACCAAGAGATCTGTTGGGCAGCTGAGCTTACTGAAGAAGCAAGCCCAACCTTCACATTTTTAAGTGAGCAGTAACCTGCATTTCCTCCAGCAAATGTCACTGTGCTGTGAAACACAGACTGCTTGCCTGTGGTTATTCTGCATTGCTGATTGTGCTTCCAGGTTCTCTGCATTGGTCCCACTGGCACAGGGAAGACTCTCACAATTATGGACAAGCTTTTGAAGAACTTGCCTAACAAATACATTACCCACTTCCTGATGTTTTCAGCACGAACCTCTGCTAACCAAACCCAAGATCTCATTGACAGCAAATTGGATAAGAGGTAAGATTCCATTCTGTGTATGCAAAAGCAGTGTCCCTGAGCTCAGTGTGTGTGTGTCAACTTGGCTGTTAAGTTTTATCTCAATACATATCTGAAAGGGCTCTGGGCACATATAGTTGTGGATAACAAATAGAACACACAGCACATCTGAGCTGGGGCTCTGAGAGCCAGTAATAGCTTGATATAATGGCAAGAAACTGAGAAGGATTAGTGAGGGTCTGTAAAAGTTGCTCCAATTCTAGTTATTCCAGAAATACTACATTTCACAGCACAGGTGTTTGCAAACCCTGGTGTGGGATCTTTATAAAAAGTGATGAAGGGAGAAAATGTGGCTGCCCACCCCCAATCCCACTCCCCACAGTTAACAGCTTCCATTTTGTCTCCCTGGTCAGCCACTGGTTTGAAGTTTCCAAGAGATTATTTGCACCCATTTATTCATTGGCATGGTGCATAAGTAAACAAAATTTCATGTGTGTTTGGAAAGAAGCCAATGCCTCAAACATTGCTCCAGACCTTTTCCATGCAAAGGCCCTTGTAAAGGGAGTATATGAAGTGTAAGAATAGCTGAAACTATTGACCCAGGAACCATCTGGAGGGAGGAAAAAAGTGCTTTTGGATCAACTTAGGAATGAATACCTTTGCAATAGGAGTTGTCCTGCGTCCTTACACGGCTTCTGTCCTTACAGGCGGAAGGGCGTGTTTGGGCCTCCAGTTGGTCGATACTTCATATTCTTTATTGATGACTTGAACATGCCCATGCTGGAGCAATATGGTGCTCAGCCACCCATCGAGCTGCTGCGGCAGTGGATGGACCACCGCGGCTGGTACGACCGGACACACATCGGTACGACCCAGATCCTGTGCCCAGAGCTCTGGGCAAAAGATGGCCTGTTAGATTGCTTGTACCTGCTGTGAAGGTATTTAGCAAGGGGTTTTAGCTACAACTTAGCATTCATTGCTGATTTTGCATCCTTCAAGGTACTTTTAAGAAGCTGGTAGATATTAATTTTGTCTCTGCCATGGGACCTCCTGGAGGGGGAAGGAATCCTGTCACTCCACGCTTCACTCGCCATTTCAACTACCTCTCCTTCACTGAGATGGATGACAGCAGCAAGAAGACTATCTTCACCACTATCCTTGGCAGCTGGATGGGTAAGTCCTGCGGGCAACTGCCACCTTCTCCTCATGCTGCAAGTCAGCCTGCTGATAATGGAGGTTGGAAGGGGAGGGATTAATATTGCTGGTCTGATTAAATTGTTGGAAGCTGAAACTTGCAGTCAGTTGAAGATGCTTTTGGGGAAGATGTTGTATGAATCTTAACAAACAGAGAGCTCATGCACTGTTTAGTCTCAGGGCCAAACTCTGCTGGTGCAATTCAGCAAACTTCCACTTTAGCTTTCACAGTTTCATAAGGTATCATATGTAAGCCTGGGCCTTTCAAAGAGGATTTTGTTTGTGATAGATGATGAAGATATCCTTCAACTCAGCAGGTAAAGTTGGAACTCTGGTTTTTTTGTCTTTTTCTAGATGGACTCCTAGGAGAAAGAAGTTACAGAAATCCAGTGCGTAAGTAAGAGCAGAAAGATGAGAGAGACCGTGAACAGAACAAGCTGACAGGCACAGCGTGGCATAGCTTACCTGTGCTTTCAGCAGGCAGACACTTGCCCAGACAACAGCATTCTGTGGAAACAGCCTTCTGTTACTCTCCATCTGCTGCAGGCTGTGGACAGCTGAGCAGGGTGGATCTGAGCATGGGGTACAGCCACCCAGAAAAAAGGGTTCATTTGGAGTGAAATGAGTCCTCTTGTATTTGGCAGGGTGGGAATTTGATCATCTTTGCAAATGTGCTCTCATCTGCAGATCTGCCAGTAGAAAAGAGTGAGAATAATCAGCTATGAGAGAAGCAAAGCAGACCTTTCTGAGTGCTTGCAATATTCACAAGCACCAGTACCTGACTGTGAGCTCAGGGGCACACTGAAACATCTAGCTGTGATTTGGAACTTTGGAAATACATAATGCAAAAAAGTGCAAAATTCTGAAGTGTCACAGGGCTCTATTTCTTAAGGAGTGTTTGTAATAAACTTCATTGAGAGAAAAAAAATAATTATGCTCTAAAACTGGCAGCTGTGTTTAAATCTTGCCAGACTGTTGCATAAGAAATTATTCCTCCGTGACTTTGCATTTGCTGAACATAATGATTTGTAGGGGGTTTAGCTAAGAGGGCACTCACACCTTCCAGCTTAAAAGTAGCTGAGACTCCACTGTGGGAGTATAAGGGAGAAGGAAAACCTATTTCATGTGTGCATCAGTTACCTTTCTGGCAGTGTCTCCTCTGTTTCTAGAGGGGCATGAATTCTTCACACCACAGACTCATTGTGATGTTCTTCCATCCCCAGATCTGGTTCATGTTAGTTGAGAAACTCATTGGAAATTGTCCACTGCAGTGAGCAAGTGCTTGGTCAGGTCCCTCACAGTCTCTGTGGAAGAAAGCAGACAAAAGTGTGTTCCTGGCCAACTCCCAGCCAGCACTCTGCCAGTCAGTGCTGCCTTGCTGCACTGCTAGGGCCTTCTGAGCCCAGAGTCACCACACTGGCACCCCCTCCAACTTCTGTCTCTGCAGCAGGAGCAGATGCAGTCAAAGACTTGAATGAGCCCTTGGTCGATGCCACTATCGATGTGTTTTTGACCATCACATCCCAGCTGCTGCCCACACCAGCAAAGTCTCATTACACCTTCAACCTGAGAGACCTCTCCAAGGTGTTCCAGGGCATGCTCATGGCTGAGCCCAGCACGATCCAGGTGAGTCCTCCCATCACCACAGTTCTGCCACTCAGGGGAAGACCAGAAATGTTTCAGTTGAGGCCTTGTTAACAGGCTGCAAACAAACTTTGATTTTCCATTGAAGTTCATTTTGGTATTGCTCAGTGAGTGTGGTGCCCCTCCCTTTGCCCATTGCCTGGTACCAGTAGTAAACAGACCCCCTCTTTCACCTCATCCCTTCCTTGGCGTGGAAGCAGGTGAGTGGCCACAGGGAGTCAATGCAACACAGCCCACCCATTCAGGGATGGATGGAGCCTTTGGGGACCAGACAGGTGACCACAAAGAGGCAGAGGTGTTGTCTTGCTACCTGCTTGTGTCAGTGGAGGCTTCTGCCCATTTACCATACCTGAGGACATTGCTCTGACTTATCACAGGAGGTGTTTAGGACCCTGGTTCTGTGCTTCCAGCCAAATAAGATGATCTTCCATAAAAAAGCACAAGAAAACTGTAAAAATTAAATCAAATTGGGGAAAGATAAGAACAAAGAACATAAAATTTAAATCTCTCAAAGAAAGCCCAACATATGGACAAATACAGGGGGGATTGGCTGAAGCTGTAACGAGCTCTCTGCAAAGCAGCTGTTTTGACAAGATTTGATTTTGAGAGGAGAAGGGAAAGCAGCTTCCTCCGCCCAGTTCTTTCTCCTCTCCAGCTGCCTTCTAGCAGGAGTGGAACAGGCCACATGCTGGGCTGCAACCAGCTTTGCTGACAGCAATGCTCATAACACTTCTCTGCTTCTCTCACGGGGCCTGTTTTGTGGGGATTTCCTGCCAGGACAAACTGCACCTGCTGAGACTGTGGTACCATGAGAGCTGCCGGGTCTTCTGTGATCGCTTGGTCAGCGAGGAGGACCGGACCTGGTTTAACAACCTAATGAGGAAGAAGATGGAGGAGTTTGGCACCACTTTTGAGCAAGTCATCCCCTCTCAGCCAGTTCTGTTTGGGGACTTCATGGAGCCAGGGGCCAATGTCAAACCATACAAAGCAATCGACAGCCAGGAAAAGGTAAAGACCCTGGGTCATGATGTGAATTGTGTTCACATCTTCCAAGTCTTCTATAAACAAACAGTTACTAACAGTAATGATGGGGCTGCTTTATTTGATGGTGTGGGGAACCACAAACCCTCCAAGGGGTCTCCTGTGAGATCCTACCCCATATGTGGATATTAGCCATATTTGGTACAATGGGAAGTTGAGGTGTAAGAAGCTGTTCCTGAATTGCAATTCTGGAGGCAGCCTGCTATGCCAAATCTCCAAAATGAGCCACACTTAGGAGCGAAAAATGAAATTTGCTGGAAAGGAATGGCACATTACCCCCAGACAATACTACTTTTGCCATTGAAGACTTCACAATTGACCTTTACAAGTAATTAATGTTACTGCCAGATTCCCTGTTGGAGAAGATACTGCAAGTACTTCGGTAGTGGTAATTAAGCAAAGGCAATGAGCAGTGCATTTTGCACTCATTATCAGAAACAGATGATTATCCTGTCGCCTCTCCTCTTGTGATAGCTGTGTGACAAGGGCTGGTAATTAACTGAGCTTTCCAAACCCTTTTGCAAAGTAGGTAGGCCTGTCCCCCACTGAGGGGAACATAGCTGAGACAGCCAGACCTACAGGCTGCTGCTCAGTCCACTGATGCATGCAGGACTTTGACATCTAGGCAGCCTTTGACATCTCAGCACTGTACAAATTCCAGCTGTTGTTGCTCGCCCAAGTTCACAGTGAGATTTCTGAGGGATCAAATACCAGATATTTTCATGCTTCATCTCCCTCTCTGGTCTGAAGGTGCTGTTGAAGAGAGCCCTGGAAAGGGCAGGAGAAACTGCTTCTGCAGCTGTTTCATGTGCTGTCTGGACCGGGAGAGATGTGTCCTCTACCCATCTATAGCCAGTGTTATTTTATTCCAGCACCTGCCCTTTCCAGCCAGGATCCTGACCACAGGATGCAGCAGCAGGCAGTGGTCAGCTATAAAGTGAGGAAACTATCCCAGAGGGAGGTCCTGGAGCAGTATGGATCAGGCAGCCATAAGCCATTTTATTTTGAGCTATACCCTGCTGTTTCTTCAGGCAAACAGCACTGTTGGGAACAGCAGACCTTAGTCACTTGCCTGAGTTAGTTTAAGGTCACCATTCAGCAGCTGCTGCCACCACTACAAACTAAATACCTAAATTCAGCCCAATCCAATGGGAGTTCCTATAAAAGCACAGTGGAGAGTTGCTCCCAGACCCTGCTGAGCCCTCTCAGTCCTGGCTGTGCCTGCAGACAATCACCCCATACACACACAATTGTTTTTATCTAGTAGCCACATCTGAGTGTTTCTGCCCACAGCTGAAGCTTGTGATTGAAGATTACCTGGAGGAGTACAATCAAAGCAACACTCCAGAGCTCAAGCTTGTGCTTTTTATGGATGCAATACAGCACATCTGCCGAATCAGCCGGATTTTGCGGCAGGCTCCAGGGAATGCTCTTCTCCTGGGTGTTGGGGGAAGTGGGAGACAGTCTCTCACCAGACTGGCATCTCACATGTAAGTAATGCACTCCCACCTGTGCGTGTATCGTGGTGCAGCTTTATTGAGTCTGCCTTCAGAGAATCTCTTTTTCTGCCCTTCCTGCTACTAGTTACACATTTTTCTGTCAACTAACACTTCAAATAAGTCAAGAGCTAGGGCTTAGTTAACATGCACCTCTACACTGGGTTTCTAGCTAGCTCAGGTATCTCTGCTTTGGGTAAAACATGCTCCCAGATTGGTGACTAAATGTGCACAAGGACAGGCATGTGCTCAGGACTTACTGTAGGAAAACTACTTGCTTGAGTCCTTTCCTCCTGAGTTTACAACACATACTCAGGATTGACAGAAGAGGTTATTTTAATTGGATGTAACTCCACAGGCTTTTCTTTCCTTTAGGGCAGAATATGAGTGTTTCCAGATTGAACTGTCCAAAAATTATGGCATGGTCGAGTGGCGAGATGATGTGAGGAACATCATGATGAAGGCAGGCCTTCAAAGTCTACCCAAGACGTTCCTATTTGTAGACACGCAGGTACAGAAGTATCAGCATGATGGATTCCACCTCAAAAGGAATCAGAGACACATCTCTAAGCTCAACTTGTATTTCTTCAATGGCTTGCATTCATCATCTTACAAAAAAGCCCGGGGGAAACTCGGGGTGGTACATTTATTGCTAGAGGAACTGTAGAGCTGTACACGAGTGGGTTGATTGTTCTCTTGCTCAAGGAAGCTTCTTTCAACTCCATCCAAGGGTTTGATGGGTTCAAAGACTTTAGGCATAGATGCCTGAAGCTAAGAACTATGTTGACTACTGACATTAGAAGTCCTAAGTAACATCTTTCTGTTTCTTTTTTTCAAAGATAGCAGAAGATTTAGGACCTGCTGGTTCCACAGGGTAATGTTGGCATGTAACTGTAAACTGTAACTTGCTAATGACTAGGCCAACTGCTGGAATTCACAGTTATGTTCCCCAGAGGCTTTTTTACTGCCTTCATTATCATAGGAACCATTCCCTTGTGGCAGAGCCCTAAGCAATGAGATGAGCATCAGTCAAACGCTGCTTGCTCTTGCAGCCTTTTCCCTGCAGTGAGAAGCATATGTGGGAGCAGAGAGGCACAGGAGGGTACATTTAGTCAGGGAGATGGATGCTGTGTATTTCTGATTTAGCAGAGGTGGAGAGGTGAGTGTAGCGCTGAAGGGAGATCGTCCCACGGACGGTGACACATCCCTACAATTACCATTGTCTCCCACATTGATAAGCTTTATTTTAATAATGAAGTGTTCTGTGCTGGAGGAATGAAGACCTGGAGCAACCAGGTGTCTGGGCTCTGACTTCAGAGTTACTGTGAGGCAGAGAGCAAGGGCCTGAGCTCAATTCCCCTGTAAGGAGAGAGTGAAGGGGAAGAAGGAGGTTTGTTCTCAGACACATCCCCCGTCCCTGAAATGACTGAGCATGGCTGTCCACTTGGAACTGCTGGACAATAGAGTGGGCTTTACTAGAACCAAGTTTCTTATAACAGAGGCTGAGGGCTATATTTATACAGAAATTATCTCCCTGGCATGTGAGACACGACTATCTTCTGACTTAAGAAACTGCTTTCTTTTTCACCTATCATCTACTTAGATTAAAAGTGAATCCTTCCTTGAAGATATCAACAACTTGCTCAACTCTGGTGATGTTCCCAACATTTACAAACCTGAGGACCAAGAAGAGATCATGACAGCTATGAAGCCAATTGTTCGCGATCTAGGGCAGCAGCCCACCAAGGCAAATTTGATGGCTGCATATACAGGACGGGTTCGCAGCAATATCCACATGGTCTTGTGCATGAGGTACAGTTCAGGCCTAGGACTCCATGCTTCTAACATTAATTATTCCCTCCTTATCCTTTGCCTTGCATCACTTTGTAATGGAGTCTTTATTTGCACGCCCCAGACTCTGAAGGAGGAGAAGTACGGATATGGTTCACATACTGTCTTCCCATAGGACTGAATACTTTTCTTTTTTACGCTTTGCTGGTTTCAAGATGTAGTTTGAATATTTCGAGGATATGATTATACGTGATCCAGATTAAATACAAGCTTCCTCTTGCTTCATGCACCATTGAGCCATTTGTTACAAAAATATCTTGCTTGACTTTGGGGCTTAGTTGCACCACGTTTACTCATTAATCTAGTGCATAGCCCATGAGCAGCTTGCTTACAGGAGGGATACGAGAAGGTATAGGGCACTCTCAGTGCACGTACGAATAGGAGAGCCAAGGCCATGATTTTGGTCTGGTAATATGACCTCTACACCCACCTGCTTGAAATAAACTTAAGACACATTTATTTCTTACCCCTTAAGTCTTCTGCCTAGGGAGCGACCCATAAAATATCACCCTGCCAGCGTCTTCATACTTCCAGATACAAAGAACTGCCAAGCAGTGAGCTGAGACAAGCACCTTAGGGCATGCAGCTCACTGCCTGAACTTTGATTCCCCTTTTCCCTCCTTCCCTGGGTAAGTTCCTGTCCTTCTTAGTCTGCATTCTCTTCCCACTTCAGGGTGGTTCTGTGGAAGAAGGAAAGCTGTTTTGTCCTTGCATTTAAAGCTGGTTGTAACACATCTTTTTTGCATGCCTTACCCTCAGCCCGATTGGAGAAGTCTTCCGTGCACGCTTGAGGCAATTCCCCTCTCTTGTGAACTGCTGTACCATTGATTGGTTCAATGAGTGGCCTGCTGAAGCCCTGCAGAGTGTTGCCTCCTCCTTCTTGAATGAAATCCCACTTCTTGGTACTGGTAATGAAGATATCAATGGGATGGTAGGTGCCATGCTCAACGAAATAGATTGTTCCTGTATGTTCAGTGTGCCATGTCTCTAGATACATCAAGACAAGGGATGCAGGGCACACCTGCAGAAAGGTCCTACCCTGCAGCAGAAATGTTTCAGGGCAGGATCATTCAAATGCAAAACTGGATAGCTCTCGTACTCCTTGAACGGGCTTGCTCATGTGTTCATATGGCACTGAACTCCACACACATACATAAGCTCTTCTGCGACTGTGTACTTTGGCTCTTTGTAAGCCCCTGTGCTCGCTCTGGGGATCACATAGACTTGCCCACCACATGTTTTGAATAAGACTTTCTTTCCTTTCTCCTTGTAGATTCAAGTATGTGTAGGAATCCATCAGAGCGTGGCAAAGAAATGCCAATTGTACCTAGCGGAGCTGGGAAGACACAATTATGTCACTCCCAAGAGCTACCTCGAGTTCCTCAGCATCTTCAGTTCCCTCATTGGAAAGAAGCAACAGGAGCTGAAGACAGCCAAGAACAGGATGAAAAGTGGCCTGGACAAGGTTCATCCCTCACACCCAAAAAAGCTTTGGGACCATCCTTTACCCACTCTGATCAGTGCATTTATAGCTGCAGAGATGCAGTGAGATGATCTACACATCTCCTGTGTGAAAGTTAAAGCAAGTGAGACCAATGCCTTCTGCCAGGACCAGTCTTTCCAAGGGTCTGATCCTGTCACAGTTCTAAAAGAATAATGGTCCTCAGTGTTTGGGGATCACAGACCTCTGTGTAGCTTATCCCTGCATGTTCCTTATTAACCTTCTAATTGAAAGCCCTATAACAGAAACACTGTTCTGCCCACTGACTGCCATGAGCTTATGAAGCAATGCCCAAAACGTGCAGGCCCCATTAGGCAATACTGTTTATAACCACACCACAGTGTAAGATCGTTGTTTAAGCAAGGAGCAGGGCAAGACCTGCTTTGTACAGCCCGACACAGGGCAGGGAGCACTCACCCGGGCAGCACAGCCCTTTCCAGGGGCTTTCCGTGGCTGCTGCCCAACTCTCACTCTGCTTCCACAGCTCCTGCGAACAGCAGAGGATGTAGCGAAGATGCAGGAGGAGCTGGAGTCCTCTCGCCCTCTCCTGGCACAGGCAGCCAAGGACACAGAGGCAACCATAGAACAGCTGAAGGTACCGCTGCTGGTAGCCCTGCACTTTCCAACTCTGCTCAGACTGGACACAGTACTTGTGAAGCTGGCAGGGATTTTGGTCCTGCTTGATCTATTGTAAAAATAGAGAGCAGCACTGTCAGCAAGAACTGCCTTGTGTTTGAGTTCTGCTCTGCCACTGGCAGAACCAGTGGCTCATGTGCCCCTTTCTGAAGCCACCACCCAGGGCTCTGTCAGCCAAGCTACCAGCTCGCTTTCCTCACTGGCCCTTGAAAGCACAGACTAACAACTCCTAACACAATCCTCAGGTGGCTTGAGCAGCTTTAAGCCCACACTGACATTGTTGAATAGGATTGTTCCCCCACGTCCCCTTCCCAGGGAGCTGATCAAGCTGCAGCCTGCCCCTAACTAGCCCAGCCCTTGGGGATCATCACAATCATTCATGCCACTGCAGAAAGAGGGAACTGTCCTGGGTGGGCTGTCACTGCCTTCTGTCCTTGTATTCCTTCCTGCCCATGTCTTTCTGTGCGATGGGCACACTGTGACAGAGTCAACAGGGACACTAACATCACAGAGCACTGCATGCAGAGGGGAAGGAGTCTGCAATCTCCTAAATTTTCACATAGCGGGTAAGGATTTTACTGTATTTCACGTTTCCTTTACACCTCCTGGTAGAGTTTTAACCTTGGGAGTATGCAGAAGTGCCAGTTTTAGAAACAAACCCCTAAGCATATCTTCTTATTCCTCAATTTTCCTACAAATTTGAACCCCTATGCATCCTCTCCTTGTGCCAAAAGGAAAATGGATAGAGCAGCTAATTCCTGTAAGACTAACACCATGCCGGGGGCAGACAGAGCTGGAGCTTGTGAATGGTTTACAAAGACTGACAAAAACCTTCTTCCTGTATGATGCAGGAAGGGGATCCCTTCCAGCAGTTATGTCCCTGCAGTCTCTGCTAGAAGAAGATACACAAGTTGCCAGGATAACTGGGATCCTTACCTAGCCAACGGTGCTGTGCCTCCAGCACGCTTCTGAGGCTGTCTCTGGTGTTGCAGGTGGACACAGCTGTGGCTGAGGAGACAAGAAGTGCTGTGCAGGCTGAGGAGGCAAAGGCCAACGAGAAAGCTCAGAAAGCCCAAGCCATTGCAGATGATGCTCAGAGGGACTTGGATGAAGCCCTCCCAGCCCTGGATGCTGCTCTTGCCAGCCTGAAGAACCTCAACAGAAATGATGTTACAGAGGTACTGTGGTCAAGGGAGAGTGTGGTAGAGCTGGGGTTAGTCAAGGACAGCCTCTCACTTTGCAGCAATTCCTCTTTTATCAGCATGCAACATCCCTAGCCTTTTCCAGTACCTCCATCCATCCCCCTGGGTTCAGTCTGGGCAGCTGCCCATGCAGCTTCTCATGTTCACTCCTTCAGTAAAAATTAAAGAGCAGAGACAATAAGTGGCTCCTGGGTGTTTCCAACTTTTTCTGGAGAGAGTGTGGGGGAGGACTTGCCCCATCCTGCCTCTCCATGGGGGTAGACAGCAGGTACCACCGTGCAACCCCAAGTACTGACTGCAGCACAGGGACAGAGCTAGCAAAAGACTGAATCCACAGTGTCTTTGAGCAGGCAGAGAAGAGGCAGTGGGCTGAATTCAAGGAATGGTGGGTTGAAATAGAATAGCAAGAGAAAGAAGGGTGATTCTGAACCTGGCAAGTGTCACAGCCCATAGCCAAGGTAGCACACTCAATAGGTACAAGATTTCACCACACAGGGACAGCTTATTGCTCTGCAGTTGTGAATAACAAACATTTTTATTCCCCACAAAAGTTCTTTCCCCAGGAGGTGGGACACAGACAGTCAGTCCACTTGCCTGCAGCACCCATCCTCTTGTAGAGTTGGTATGAGAAGCCTTATCTGTCCAAGGCTTGAAATACTAGAAGATACATCAATTTCTTACATGTCAGCTAACCCAGTTTGGGGAAACTGTATTTAAGGAATAAGCTCCCTGCTTCTTTTCAACACAGCTGCTGGGCCATGACCTGAGTAACCTGTCACTGCAGCAGAGACCACCAGAATTCTAATTCCCTCCCAGTCCAGGATTAAGGACCCAGCCCAATGAAAAGAAGACACCACCACTATGGCAGGGAGCAAACATCCTTTTGCTCTACTTCTTTGCATAGGGCAGCTCCATTAGGGATCCCCTGGAGGAAGCTGATGCCTGCTTCTCAAGCTCCTTCACCAGCTCTCTCAGCCGGTCCTCACTGCAGCAATAACACATGTAAAGGTTGCACTCTGTCTGCAGGATGGGGTTCTCCGGAGATCTGCACTTGACCTGCAAGTCTCTCAGGAGCTCCCTCAGCATTTGGTAGAGGTTGTTCTGCATGGTGGTCAGTTGCTGCATCAGCTCGGGGATCTCCTGGGGAGAATGGCAAAGGGCTCTGACTCCCCAGCAAGGCCTGGGGAGCAGGAGAGCTTCCTTACCGGCAAGGAGAGCTGCGGCTGGTTGGAGCTATTGTACAGCTGCTGGTAGAGCACCTCTGTGGAGGACTCCAGGGCAGGTACCTGGGGCGTAGGAGCTGCCAGCTGGTCTTCCAGTGCCCTCTTGTCCTGAACCAGCTAGGAGCACTTGGCTGCTAGGGCCTCATGGCTGCAGAAAGGCTGCTTCTCCTGATCTTCATGTATCAGCAGGTCCCAGAGCCTGCAAGAGGGAACAGCCAGACAAAGGTGTGAGTACAGTGTCAGCACTGAGCAAGAGTAGGGTTCACAGGTCATTGTGTGCTGTGAGACTGGGATGCAAGCAGATGTGGCTCAACAATGAGAAGACTGCCACTCCTGGTGAGCAGCCTATGTCATGGTGCTCTGGGCAGAGCACCACAAAGGACCAGGCTCAGGGGCCAGTCTGTGATTCCTTTGTGGCAGACACTGCAACAGCAACTCCAGAACTGTGGGGGAAGACTGAGAAGACTCAGTCAATAACACAGCACACCTAGCCAGAGAAAGGTCTTGCTCCAAGCAGCTTGTACTTCCTTGTGACCCAGCTCTCCTTCTCCATGGTTGAAGACTTGCCTCTAAAGTCTCCACTTTAACACCCTAGAGAAACTGTTCTCCTTACTCATTCCCTTATCCAAACCCATACTTTGCTGCATCAGCTCTAGCCAGCCAGAAGGAAGCAGATGCCATCTTCTGGGGAATTTCACACCACCGTGGAGTCAGAGTGGCTCTGCATTGGCAGAAGAGCACTGTTAGACTGCCTGGTACCTTGAGTCTGCTGCCTGCTTCAGCCATTCCCATGCCACCTCCTCCACATCTAGTTTATTGCTCATGCACACCAGCCCCCCAGGCCCTTACCATACATCAGTGAGGTCTTCGGGGTCTATCCATTTGTATGGATGACCTGCCTTCTGAGAGGAGCTGGCATCTTTGAAGTAGTACTGCTGCTCCTGCAGCCTGCTCTGGGCTTCTCTCCTGATGTTTTCAGTCTGCTCCAGCCAAGCAGCCTTCTGTTCCAGCTCCTTTCTCTCCCATTTCAGCAGGAGCTCCATCAGATCCAGGCAGCTCTGCTGGCTCAACCACCATGCAGCAGCCTCCTCCTGCCTCCTGGCAATGTTCTGGAGATGGGCAGCTTCTAGGCTGAGGTGCCTGTGCAGAGTGGGCAGGCAAGCATGGCAAGCCTTGGCCTTCAGCAGAGGCGGCAGCTGTTGGGTCAGAGTCTGTGTAATGTTGAAATGCAGGGCATGAAGCTGATCTCTTGGAGGAGACTCAAGCAGTCCCCGCAGCTGGTGAAGACCAGCTCATGGGGTGCATCATTGTGATGGTGGGGTACAAGACAGATGAAAGCCCATAGAACAAAGGAAAAACCCTGCCTCTGTCCCATTTCCATACAGCCTTCTCCACAGAGCCATACAGATCTAGTTCCTTTGCAAAGATATTTTCAGCCAGTAAAATACACCTATCAGAGTATCAGGGCAAGCTTTTTCAGCTTACCTGTAGTTTTCTCCATGGCCTTTCTGATAGCCAGCTTTCCCTTCAAGTACACCTCTGCCCTTCCTGCCTGTGTATTGCATCCTCTAAATGTCCTGCCTTTGGTCCCAGTCTCCCTTGGTCTAGCTGAGGGAGGGATAAGCACCCCATCTCCCAGAGAACCAGATCAACCCGCTGTTTCTGTTTGGGTTTTGAAGGTACGAGCACTGCAGCGGCCTCCCCTTGGTGTGAAGATAGTGATTGAAGCTGTCTGCATAATGCAAGGAAAAAAGCCCAGAAAGGTGGCAGGAGAAAAGATAGGCACCAAGGTGGATGATTACTGGGAGCCAGGCAGAGCCCTTCTCCAGGACCCAGTGCAGTTCCTGAACAGCCTGACTGAATATGATAAGGTAAGCAGTGGCAGAAGGAGGCTGTGACTGGGATCAGATATTGCCTCACAGACATCATTCTCATGCACTAAAGCCTAGAGCTTGTGGGACAGCACCCTTCTTTGGCCTTCTATGTCAGCTGGCTGCACTTCATTGCCTTAGGCAATGGAACCTAGACACGTCTTCCCTTTCTGTCCTTCTGCTCTTTCATGTGGAGGAGCTGGAAGTGGTATGGGAAGGGATTTACCCAATCCCACAGCTATGCCTCTCAGGCATGAATGAAGCATTTGGATTCCTCTTGCTCCAGTGTGATGCATTAACTACCCTGTCAGGTACTGGGACTGGTTGCTGCCACTGAGGAAGCCCTTTGAGACTTACATCTTGATATCTAGCACACTCCTCATTGATCTTCTTTGTCCCTCCATTATTCCGTGCAGGACAATATTCCAGATAGTGTGATCAAGGCCATCCAGCCCTACATTGACAATGAGGAGTTTCAGCCAGCTGCCATCGCCAAGGTCTCCAAAGCTTGTACTTCCATCTGCCAGTGGGTTCGTGCCATGCACAAGTACCACTTTGTGGCCAAGGCTGTCATGCCCAAGCGGGTAAGAGATCAGGTGACCCTGTGTTGCTTTAAGTGTTTGGGAACACAGTGCTAGCAGCTCCCTTCTGCAGGAAATTCTGGGAATCAACACGTTCTGCAGGTCAAGACAATGTTCAGACCAAGCCTTAGCAGAGCCAAATCCTCAAAACCCATTAACATGACAAAGTGGAAGAAATCAGCCCAGAATATACTGGGACAGAAGTATGTAATACCTCATTCTTAGTGCGCATTTCCTGACTCAGCGTGAACTGTACTTGCAGAAACATTCCTACATCTCACTAGTGTTTCAGCCGTAATCCTCTCCAAGCCTAGCTATTTCTTTGTTATAAATTTGGAGCAAGCAGGGGAGCCTTTCCTCCTGTTCACCAGTGAGCCGCATCCCGAGCTTGTCTAAGCTGGCATAGGCTCTTGGCTTTTTGGAGCTCTGCAGAAATGCCCTCCTCATCCCTTCTTGGGTTTGCAGGACAGTCCCCCAGAGTTATGTAGGTCAACCTTTGTCATCCAGGGATTGGTGTGACTGAGATATCAGTAGCTAGCACTTAAGTGCTTTTATGGAAAACCAACTTTTGCTCCAAGGTCTCTGGCTTTTGGGGGAAGAGCCTGACCATGTGCCCAGCATCCCCACTGTTTCCTTGTGCATCTCCCCAGCAAGCCTTGCAGGAGGCAGAAGAGGACCTGCGTGCCACTCAGCTGGTCCTTGATGAAGCTAAGACACGCCTGAAGGAGGTTGAAGATGGCATTGCTCTGTTGCAAGCCAAGTATGATGCCTGCAAAGCAAATAAGGAGGAGCTGGAGAAGAAGTGTGAGCTGTGTGTGGAGAGACTGAAACGCGCCGATGTGGTAAGAGACAGAGCTGGGTTCTGCCTGCTTACATGAGGCAACCTGATTTCCCATCAAGCAGCATGGTGGTGAAAACATCCACATGGCTGCAGCTCACAACAGTCCTAGGTGAGGGAACTAGGTTTGTGTTTACTGCTCTGGGATGTGCTTTCGGTCTCTGTACGGGTGTTAGATGGTGAGTTGGACTAGATGATCCTTGTGGGTCCCTTCCAATTCATAATATTCTGTGAATCTGTGAATGTGCCTGGCCAGATGTCAGCAGCACAACAGGACTGGGAAACTAAGCTGGCCAGGCCCTAATGTGAAAAGCTGCTGTCCCCAGTGCACGGCTTGTTCAGCTAGCAGTGTGTTTCCTGTGCTCAAAGCTGGGAACAGAATTCAGAATATCAGGGCCCACTCCAGCCTCTAGTCACTGAAGTCACCTCCAGAACTACCCAGAGAGCTGCAGGTCCAGGACACAAGGTTAGACCACACAGCAGTTCTCACATGTCCAACTTATCCCACAGCTCATAAACAGCCTGGCTGATGAGAAGGTGCGCTGGCAGGACACTGTGAAGAGTCTGGACAACAAGATCAACAACAGCAGTGGGGACATGCTGGTTGCAGCTGGCTTTGTGGCCTACCTGGGCCCGTTCACAGTAAGTGTGCAGTACTCCCTGAGAGGGACACCTCTGCTGTCCTGGCCAGGGCGAAAGGAATAGGACACAAGGATGCAGAATCCCTCTGGGGTCTCTCTGTATTTGTGCTGGAGGCCGGACAGGGCCCCATTTGAATGGGAACAGGAGGGTTTAGATGCTTGCAGCAGACTAGCTGTGTTTAAAAGAAAGGCTATGACGGTGTTTCTCATGGCAGGGGGACTACCGTATAGCACTGTCCAAGGAGTGGATGAGAGAGCTGTCAGAAAACAGAATCCCTCACAGCTGGGATGTGAGCCTCATCAGCACCCTTGGAGACCCTGTGGAAATCCGATCCTGGCAGGCAAGTTGCAGAAAAACTCAACACTTGAGCCTGAAGGGGCCTCAGGTGAAGATAAAAACTCACCTCTCGGTATGGTCACATGTACCAAAGGACAGGCCCCAGATCAAACAGCTGGATAATGCCCAAGCACCTCCACACTGCAGATCTGGAGTTGCTGGTGGGCTCCTTGTGCAAAGAGCAGGACTTGGTCAGCAGCAAACAGCAGCAATGAGGGCATCAGCCTTGACCTGCAAGGCTTGCCATTGCCAAGCCATGCCTGTAGCCTGCCCAAGCCCAACCTTGCAGCACAGCTCTGTCCCAGGGCCCAGCTGCTGGCAGAAGTATGCTCATCACCATCCCCTGTCCACCCTACTGAGAGCACACAGGCCAGGGCAGCAAGGGCTTCTCTCGTCATCTATGTTGTACTACCAGGTGTCCCAACAGCTTTTTCTACCCCATTAGATTGCTGGTTTACCCAATGACAACCTGTCTGTGGAGAATGGGGTAATAACATGGTTCTCCCTTCGCTGGACTCACTTCATAGACCCCCAAGGACAAGCAAACAAGTGGATCAAGAATATGGTAAGAGCTGTGAAAAGGAAAAGCTAGGTCTGCCAGGATAAGGGGGCAGCTTTCTCTCAGGAGCTGTGCAGAGCAGCCTACAGCTCAGAGCTCTTCATCTGCAAGACCCTCTACTGTCCCAGCCCAGCCTCCCCAGCTCCAGACTCTACATCCACATTCTTCCCAGGTGGAATCCCTTCTTGGGGAAAGCAGCATGGGTCAGGAAGAGCCTTGCTGTAAACAAGCAAGGTATCAGATCCCCACTCCAGGAATCAAAGAGCAACACCAGTATTTCCCATAATGGTCTGTCAGGCTCCTAGAACAAAGGGGAATCAAGGTGCCATTACTTGACTAGGGAACACAGTCCCTACTCCAAAAGTGCTAGGAGCACTGACCACACCTCTTCTTCAGAGAAGCACTCACTGCCCTTTTCAAGAATCAGGCAGGAGGCTCAGGCAGCTGTTCCTGATTTGCTCCCTGAGGACTTTTACCACCTGCCTGCTCTCACTTTGCAGGCAAATTACCTCTGAGTGTGGGGCTTCAGAGGAGTATGGCTCTGTGAAGGAGGTTCTCTCTGTTCCCAGCCTTTTCTGCTCTCTCACTGAGCTGTCTTTAGTACCTGCAGACATGGACTAAACTTACCAAAATAGCCGAAGTAGCCAGGCAAGAAAAGAGATTATTTCCACTGCTCCAAGGATCTAAATCAGCCCAGTAAGAGGTGTACCAATGACCAGGGCTGGATGTGAAGGATTGGCAGGACATCAGAGATCCTGCCCTCCCCTACTGCCTTTCAGGAGAAGGTGAACAGCCTGGAGGTGACCAAGCTGAGCGACCGGGACTTCCTCAGCACTCTGGAAAATGCCATTACCTTTGGGAAGCCCTTCCTGCTGGAGAACGTTGGCGAGGAGCTGGATCCAGTCCTTGAGCCTGTCCTGCTGAAAGAGGTCCTATGTCTCACTTTGGCAAGAAAGGGCAGTGGGTACCTGACTGAGCTGTAAGGGGCATCTGGCCAGGATGCCATGGGATGTGGTGGACTTGCAGGGCTCCCTGGGTGGGCAGAACTCACATGGATGCTGTTATCTGGTGCTCCCATGTCTTGGCCAGGTCTCTAACATGTTGACAGAGTGCTGCACATTCTGGTCTTCTTCCAGCAGGCGTCTTTACCTGGGAGGAAGGACTGTGGAATTTAGCTGCTATATTCAGGTTTTGGCCTTCAGGTCTGTCAGGCAGCTTTGAGCTCCTCTGTCCTGAGAGCCTTCAGACTCCTTCCTCACTGCAGAGTCCAGGACATAGCAGGATGCCTTCCCTCAGTAGAAGTAGCCATCCCTTACTCTGTTTGTCTCTCTCTGGTACAGACCTTCAAACAGCAAGGCAATACTGTGTTGAAGCTGGGAGATTCAGTGATCCCCTACCATGATGATTTCAAGATGTACATCACCACCAAACTGCCCAACCCTCACTATAGCCCTGAGGTCTCCACGAAGCTCACCCTGATCAACTTCACCCTCTCACCCAGGTATGTGCTTACCATATTATCTGCCAATGCTGCTCAGTCTCATTCCTTGCAGTCCTCAGACCCTTGGGCCTCTTGCCCCCACCGTCACTTCCATGGCTTTTGTTGTAGTGGCTTGGAAGATCAACTGTTGGGAGAAGTGGTGGCTGCAGAGCGGCCTGACTTGGAAGAAGACAGAAACCACCTAATTGTCAGCAATGCCAAAATGCGTCAGGAACTCAAGGAGATAGAAGATCAGATCCTGTATCGGCTCAGCACGTCTGAAGGAAACCCTGTAGATGACTTGGAGCTCATCAAAGTTTTGGAGGCATCCAAGCTGAAGGCAGGAGAGATCCAGGTCAGAAGTGGTGGTGCTCTCCCTCCGCAGCTGTGTATCCGCTGCCAGCCCTGCACTAATCATGATATCTCTTCTGTCCTCCAGGCCAAGGTCGCGGTGGCAGAGCAGACAGAGAAGGACATCAACATCACCCGCCTGGAGTATTTGCCCGTGGCTGTCCACTCACAGATCCTCTACTTCTGTGTCTCAGACCTGTCCAATGTGGACCCCATGTACCAGTACTCACTCGAGTGGTTCCTCAACATCTTCCTAATGGGGATCCGTAATTCCGAGAAAGCAGGTGCCTGCACAAACAGCCCCTTCCTATCCTCTTCCTCACCTGACATTCCTGATCTAGCAGCAGTAGAAGTTTGGACACTTGCAGAGGAAAGGCAAATGTGTCTGCTTGCATTGGCTCTCAGCATGGTCCAGAACTGCCTGTTCGTATCCATATAGCAAGGCAAGATGTGGTCACAGCCCACTGTCCTTTCTCTTCCCAATACTTTGCTGCTGTCCTGTTTGGTCAGGTGGGAGATGGGTTGATGCAGTGTATAGGCAAGGTACATGCCATCCCAGTCATGATGTGGCTCTGATTGTCCCCAAGCTGCCCCCAGCACAGTCCCTGGAGCAGCTTTCGCTGCCCAGCAGTGAGTGTCAGCCAGAGGGTGGTTGCTGGGCCCCTGCAGCTGCCATGGTGCAGCGTGGGCTCCCTCCTGGTGTTGTGGCACCAAGTCACAGCCTTGTGCTTTCACTGGGATTTCTGCACCGAGTCTGTGTTTGAGCACATCGTGTGTTCTTCCTGGGCAAGGTGTGGTTGTGCCTGTGACCTGGAACCAACAACTGATGTGAAGAGCACCCTTCACATCACACGTGGCACCCACCACCATTGTCTGTCTGGTTGTTGCCTTTTTGTCAGATGTGCTGACAGAGCGAGTCGTCAACATCAACAACTACATCACCTTCAGTCTCTACTGCAACGTGTGCCGGAGCCTCTTTGAGAAGCACAAGCTCATGTTTGCCTTCCTGGTCAGCACCCGAATTCTGATGAATGATGGGAAGATCGATATGGTGCGTAAGTCACCTTAGCTCTTGATGGGATCTTGTCAGTACAGTTCAAGCCCAGCCCATTCAGCTGCTAGAATAGTGTGTCAGGTGGAAAAGGAGCCTTGTTTCCCATGGCTGGGGACAGGCTTGGCAAGCTTGCTGGGCAAACACAGGGCCTCTGTCTTCACCCAGTTTTCAAACTGTTCCCTGTGTCTACATGCAGAGCTGCCTAGCCTGAAACACCTGCAGCTTTTGCCAGTTTGCTGCCAGACTGCTGCAAAGGTTAGTGAGTTCCGAAGGGAGCGAGCAGGGTTCAGCAGAGCACCAGGCCCTCCACTTCACTTACTCCTTCACACACACACCAGGCAGGAGAGCAGCCAGAAAGATACTACAGGATTTTAACTGGATACAGCACAAACCCACATCCCTCCGGCTCAGGTGGGTAGACTAAATCCATGACCGTATCCCATCATGTTCCCAGGATGAGTGGCGATACCTACTGTCAGGAGGCACTATAAAGGAGATGAAGGACAACCCAGCTCCAGTCTGGGTGAACGAGAGAGCATGGGGAGACATCCTGGCCTTGAGCAACCTGAAGAATTTCTCTGACTTTGACAGTGATTTTGCAGCCAACCTTGAAGAGTTCAGGGCCATTTTTGACAGCCCCAAGCCTCACAGGCAAGTGTCCCCTGCTTTGTCAGCATAGCTGTGCTGACCCTGGCAGGTAACAGCATCCCTGGGAGAGCAAGAAAAGCCAATACAGCCACAGTGCTGGCTCTGCTCCCAGTGCAGTGCCATGCAAGGGATAGGATGAAGCACTGCCTTGCCTCCTCAGGGGTGGCCCTTGCTTATCCAAGGACGAGCCACACAATGCCTGATTCCAGTAGTATTTGGTGCTTCCCCAGTGCAAACAGCTCTGACTTGCCTGTTGCTGGTTTCAGAGCTACGCACATCAACCTCAGCCAAGGGACTGGACGGTCCTTGCCTCTTCTAAAACTGCAGTGGCTGCCTGCAAGCAATTTGGGTACTTCTCAGGGAGCTGCAGGATCTGGCACATCTCCCCAAAATGCACCTAATTGCTTTGCAGAGAGCCCCTGCCAGGGAAGTGGGAAACGCAGCTTGATGCCTTCCAGAAGCTGCTGGTTCTCCGGTGTCTGCGGGGAGATAAGATCACCAATGCCATGCAGGACTTTGTAGTGCTGAACCTGGATCAGCGCTTCATTGAGCCTCAGGTAACCAGCCAAGAGAAAGTTTGGGGTAAATGGGCTGTCAGCATTTTCCAATTGCAGTGAGGGTGCCTGTGCCTCTCTGCAGCCACAGTGTTCTTCCCCCAGCTGGGGAAACACCTATGTCTTAGACAAGGGATATCCTTCCTAATATCCACCAGTTAAACCGCATTGGGAAGGGACAGATAGTGCAGGCATACAAGGGAAGAGTTTGAATAACAAGTGGGAAAGTAGTTCCTGGCCTGACCCTAAAGCAGCCAGAGAAGAGCCGCACTTGGTCCTTATTGGACATGTTTCTGGCCTTGGCAGTAGAGAACATACCAGTGCCTTGTAGGGCAGCTGAAGTCCAGGCAGGGTGAGGAGGTGCTGGGTGCTGCCAGTATGGCCCCTCTGCTCTGACCAACTCTTTATGTTGCAGACCACTGACCTCTCAGTCGTCTTCAAGGATTCCACTGCCACCACCCCCCTGGTGTTTGTGCTGTCCCCGGGCACTGACCCTGCTGCTGGCCTCTACAAGTTTGCTGAGGAAATGAAGTTCACACAAAAGCTCTCGGCTATTTCTCTCGGCCAAGGGCAGGTAAGCTGCCAGAGCACACCTGGAGCAGCAGTGTCCTGCTGGGACTCCCATTGATCTCACCAGCACCCTCACAGCACAGGGAAAACATCCTCCTGCCCCAAGGCCCATACTGGCCTTCTGCTGACAGGAGGAGTCAGTTTGGGGTGGGGGTTGCAGCAGTTCCCACTGTAGTGCCCTCTAACTTCCCAAATCCATCCACAGTTCTTCCATTCCCTCTGCACTCCCTCACAGGCTTGTAAAAACTATAAAAAGTCTTTTCTCTGCCATCAGATGGCAAAGATCCTGCTGAGCCATGGGGCAAAGCCAGGCCCTAGCTCTGGTCAGGTGTCCTGCCACCCAGCTGCTGCCTCCCTGTCCAGCTCAGCAGGGGCTCTGAGCTCTTACTCTCTGCCTCCACAGGGCCCCCGTGCTGAAGCCATGTTGCACAGTGCCATGGATCAGGGCAATTGGGTCTTCTTCCAGAACTGCCACCTGGCTCCCAGTTGGATGCCCTCCCTGGAGAGACTCATTGAGGGCATTGACCCCAGCAAGGTGAGCTGTTTTACTGACCAGGTGCCACTCTGAGGATAACAGGCAGGAGGCTGGAGCTCTGGGAGGAGCCCAGGCCTAGTTCAGTCCCATCCACAGGTTCTACATAGAACCAGGTCAGTGCAAGAGTGGCTGCAGGGGCATTGCCTGCACCCTCTGAGCACCTGCTGCCTTCTGAACTTCCAGGTGCATCCAGACTTTCGCCTCTGGCTCACCAGTCTACCAAGCAACCACTTCCCGGTGTCCATCCTCCAGAATAGCTCCAAGATGACCATCGAGCCCCCCCGTGGAGTCAAAGCCAACCTGCTCAAGTCCTACATTAGTTTCAGTGATGACTTCTTAAATTCTTGCTCAAAGGTAAGACCCAAGTCATGCTTTGGTTTGCTGTCCCCATTCCGTGTCTGCTCCAATGTATGCTCTTCACCTGGCTATTGCTCCTCTCCAGGCGTAGCTCTTCCTCCCCATTCGAGCTAGAGAAGGGCTGGAGTTACTTCCCATGAGCTCACATCTACTCTGTGATAAACCACTTAGAAGCTTTACTTTGAGAAACAAACAACAGTCTTGCAGAGGCCTAGTGTAAGGCACTTGCAGATCTCTTTAAGCAAGGAATGGGCCATGGCCTTCCGCAGCCCAGCAGCCTGACTGAGGTTTTCCCCCCTCTGAGCTTCAGTTGGCACTGGTGAATTGGTGCATCTCCTCTGCCAGGTCCCAGCAGGACCTGATCCCCTCCCAAAATGAGCAACTCCTCTCCCTGTTTCTGTGCCTGCAGGTCACAGAGTTTAAGTCCTTGTTGCTGTCACTCTGCTTCTTCCATGGGAACATGCTGGAGAGGAGAAAGTTTGGGCCTCTGGGGTTCAACATCCCCTATGAGTTCACAGACGGAGACCTCCGCATCTGCATCAGTCAGCTGCAGATGTTCTTGAACGAATACGCAGACATCCCCTACAAGGTAAGAGCTGCCCCTCCTGGGAGGGACAGGCTTATGATGCAGGTGTGTGTTGGAAAGCCATGCTGGGGTCGCTCACAGGTTCTCAAGTACACAGCTGGGGAGATCAACTACGGCGGCCGTGTGACCGATGACTGGGATCGACGCTGCATCATGAGCATTTTGGAAGATTTCTACAAGCCTGAAGTTTTAAATCCTGACTTTGCCTATTCCGAGTCAGGCATCTACAAGCAGATCAGTACCTCTTCTGACCTCAGTGTAAGTACTCAAGTCACAAATTGCGGCTCATACAGCCAGGGGCATTGTTGCAGTGCAAAGGGGATCTGTCCTCCCTGAAACCCACTGCATTTCCAGTTCCTTGGGGGAGTCTAAGTTTGTGAGAACCTGGGGATCATCAGCTGCCCTTGGCCTCACAGCCTGTGTGGATTCCCCTCCAGGGCTACCTCCAGTATGTCAAGGGCCTGCCACTTAATGACAGCCCAGAGCTCTTTGGGTTACATGACAATGCCGACATCACCTTTGCTCAGAACGAGACCTTTGCTCTGCTGGGAGCCATTGCACAGCTGCAGCCCAAGACCATCACACTGGGAGGCCGCAGCAGGGAAGAGGTGCGTGCCCCATCCCCTCAATGCTCTGGGAAGTGATCACAAACACCAGCTCTCAGCAGGTGCCACCCTGCCTACTAGGTACCAGCAATGGCACTGCCATCCCAGTGTTAGCTCTCTCCCTTCTTGGCAGCCATGGAGCTGGAGTAGAAGGATGCTCACCCACTTGTTGCCTTCCTTCCAGATTGTGGAAGAGACCTCCAATGACATCTTGTCAAAGCTGCCTGCCCCCATGAACCTGGAGGAGGTGATCAACAAATACCCGCTGCTCTATGAAGAGTCCATGAACACCGTGCTGGTGCAGGAGGTGATCAGGTAAAACAGGGATCACATCCCACAGCACAGCTACTCCCACCCACCTTTGGAGAGCTTCAGTGCTGAGCATGGCAGTGAGGTTGGCAGCCACACTAACAACTGTGTTGTCCAAGCGAGGAGCTTTGTCTGATCACTGTCCTGTGGGGGCTGATCTGTGTCTCCATCTGCTGCTGTCAGCAACGCAGGACTGGGTAACTGCTGTGAGACCCCATTGAGGAGAAATGGGGTTGGGGGTTACAGGGAGGAGCTTCTTTCATGTACAGAGATAGCCACAGCTCTCTGGGGAGGCATGAGCAATAAATCACTGCACAGTCACTCTGCTCTGTCTGCTCTTTCCCTACAGGTACAACAAGCTCCTGGAGGAGGTTGCTCAGACTCTGAAAGATTTGCTGAAAGCTCTCAAGGGCCTGGTTCTGATGTCCTCTCGGCTGGAGCTGATGGCCACCAGCTTGTATAACAACTCTGTTCCTGAGCTATGGAATGCCAAGGTATGTGCCCCAGCCAGCCAAGCTGCCCCCCAGAGCTCACCCAAACCAGGGAACTGGGTCATCAGTCACCACTGCTGGACTGGGCTGTCTCACATGGAGCTGGTTCTTGCTCCTCTGGCATGGAGGTATCTCCTGCCTACTGCAACTCCCAGTTGTCCCAGCCCCTGGGCTCTGGGCAACTGTCAGCAACTGGGGCACAAGATCTGGGCTGTCCTTGACTGCATTCAGCATCTCCCTCTGTTGGTGCTCCACAGGCCTATCCATCACTGAAGCCTTTGGCATCCTGGGTGAACGACTTGGTGCAGCGGATTGAATTCCTGCAGAACTGGATCAGCCATGGGACCCCCTCTGTATTCTGGATCAGTGGATTCTTCTTCCCCCAGGCCTTTCTCACAGGGACACTGCAGAACTTTGCCAGGAAGTCTGTCATCTCCATTGACACTATCTCATTTAGCTTCGAGGTCAGTAAAGCAGGTGGAGGGTCTGGATTATTTTGGAATCTGCTACTAGAAGGCTACAAAGGCAGCATTTCTAACCCTGACCTTCCCAAGAGGTGAAGCCACCAGCCATACAGCTGTCCATGGCCCCACCACCCACCCACACTGCCAGACACCTCCCTAAGGCTGGCAGAGGCTTCTCTGCCTCTCCAGACCTGCTCACATCCCCCTCCACCAGGTCTGTCACAGGCACATGATGTGACCTGCCAAAACCATCACAGCCCAGCCACTCTTTGAGCTGGGACAGGCTCCCTTTTGGCAGCACTGGCTTAACTAAGAGCAGCTTACAAGGTTTCTTGGGGCTGAGCCCCCAGGGACATGCCTTGACTGAGGGCCCCATGTCCTCTGCCCCTGGTAGGTCATGAAGGAGTCAGTCAAGGAGCTGAAGCACCAGCCTGATGTGGGCTGCTACATCCACGGCTTGTTCCTGGAAGGTGCCCGCTGGGATCCAGCTGCACATCAGCTGGCGGAGTCACGCCCCAAGGAGCTCTACACAGAGATGGCTGTCATCTGGCTGCTGCCTGTCCCCAACCGCAAGCCTCCAGACACGGGCTCTTACCTCTGCCCCATCTATAAGACTCTCACTCGTGCAGGTAGGTGCCCAGCACTGGAGATGCAGGAGCAGCAGCTAGGAGGGGCAGCCTGAGAGAGGCAGCAGTTCCTCCTGCCATACAGTGGCATGGAGTAAGGCATTATTGGCTGAAGCTATACAGGGAGCCAAAGATTTCTCCTGCTCTGGATGTGGAGAGAGAGCAGCCAGGCACCTTGGCTATGCAGCAGTGCACCTGGCCAGGCTCCCCTTAAGCCCATCAGCCTGTTTCCCTCAGCCCTGCTCAGCCTGTCACCTGGCTCGGGGGCTTGTGTAAGGAGTCCGAGACAAGTGACCCCAGTCAGCAGCACAACCCTCTTGCCCTTGCTTCCCCCATTACAGGAACACTGTCAACAACAGGCCACTCCACCAACTACGTGATTGCTGTGGAGATCCCTACAGACAAGCCACAGAAGCACTGGATCAAACGGGGCACAGCCTTGATCTGTGCCCTAGACTTCTAGACAAGAACCCACCCCCGACCCAGCCCAGGAACCCACTGTAGGGGGCCTGAGCTGGGCCTCTGTCCCCTCTCCTCCTGCCCTAATCCTGTTGAAGTAAGTCTTCCCCTCCTATTTAGGTGTGCCAATAAATTGTGCCTGACTCCACCAGCAGCAGTCACCTGGTGCTGTTGCACTCCCCAAGATTACCTCAAGTCTTTACACCACAGAAGAGCTGCCAGCATGGGAAACAGGGCCTGGAGCTGGCACTTGGTGCTCCCAGCCACACTCCCACACCTCCCCTCACACACCTCTCCCTTGGCCAGGTATTACAGGATAGCTTTATTCCTTCGGATAGATCATTATTTACAGCACTTGATATTAGACACAGCAAGAGATGGAAGGATTTTCTTTCCTTCAACGAATACCAAAAGAACTGTTCATTCCATAGTCAAGATCCGTACACATTTTGAAAAATTCAGTTCTCTTCTGTTGCAGCTGTGCCCCAGGACAGTGCTGGAGGGCAGTGCTCACCTCTGACATCTGACTTCTGCCAGGCTGCTGAGGACAGGGATGAGAGTGTGTGCCAAGCACTGGCAGGAGCCAGCTCTGGTTAGCAGCCAGCCAGAGGCTTGAGCAAGAGGAGTTGGGAGCTCCCTCCAATGCTTCCACCTGCTGCTGCTGTCACCATCCCACCTCCACCCTTGTAGCAACCAGCCACCTCTCTCCATGCTGAGAGGCTTCACCATCTCTCCCAGCACCATGCCCAGCAGCACCAAGGCCACCCTATGACCGTGGTCTGTTCATAATTCATGAGGTTTGTCTGGGGCTTGGGCCTGGAGCAACCCCGTGTTACCCACGGGCACTGCAGGTCCATGGACCTGGTGCCAAGGCGAGCCATCACAGCAGGCACGGGCTGCCTCCAGTACCACCACCCAGGGCTAGACACAAGGCCCACCCACCTTCATCCAGCAACAGACCTGCCATGCCCCACTGCAGAGAAGCTACGCTGGGGGGTGTCACCATCCTCAGAAACCCAGGCAGCACTGGGCATGAGGGCAGTGCAGTGGCGGGTGGGTGCAGAAGGGGCTCTGTCCCAGAGCCACGTTGCTCAGAATGGCCAAAGCCTGGGCTATGACCAAAAGTGAGTTTGGGAGAAGGAGGGGGAATGATAGAAAACAGAGACATGGACATCCCTGGGAAGGACAGAGCTAAAGGGCCAGATGCAGGAGGACACAAGCCACGGCCAGCTGTGGCCAGCACAGCCCCCTGTGGGCATTGCCAGCATTCCCACACCAGCAGCAGTGTGGGCTCTTTCCTGCCCATCACAGTCCTCAGCCACGGTGCTGAGACACAGGCCCACAGCATGTGGGTTCTGCCAGGGCCTGGGCAGGCAGCTGGGCACTCCAGATTGCCTTCGGCTGCAGGGACTCCTCACGACATGTTCCTGCCTTTCACAGCACAGGTACAGAGGACAACCTGATTTCCATTTGTCCTCAGGCTCCACCTCAGCCGAAGGCTTGGAACTGTGGTCCCTCTTTCTGGGCAAAGGGTAACATAGATCCAAGTGCCCTTGCCCAAAGCCACAAAGACCAGTTGCTGTTTCTCAGAGTCTTGGCTCCCCAGCTACTGCCGCTTGGCTTTGTACGGGCGGGAGCGTTTCCGACGGTCCGGCTTCCTCTGCTTGTGCAGGCGGCCGATGCTGACTCCCTGCCGCCGGCGGACGGAGATGTTCTGCTCCACGAGGCTGGCCAGCATGCCTGCACAGGAGAGCAGAGAGACATGGGCCTGCAGTGCTGGAACTACCCATGGCAGGGGGCAGCCCTCCCTCTCTCGCCCAAAACCCATCAGTGGGTGCCTCCTGAGACTACAAAAATCAGCACACACAGCAGACACCTGGCCCCTGGAATGAGCCCTACCAGGCCTGGCAGAAACAGGATGTGGGGCAGAGTGAGCTTCCCAGGCTCCCAGCTGCTGTGCCCCCAGCTGAACCCAAACCCTCCACCCCATTCCCTCAGCTGCACAGCACAGCTCACCTTCCTGGGCCAGCATGGAGATGAAGGTACAGATGAACTCATCATAGTTGTGGGTTCTTCTCTGGTCATCAATCTACAAAGAGACAAATCCACAAATAATCAACAAGCGGGTGACAGAGAGAAAGAAGGATTTGAGGCTAATATGGCAAAGAACTGGCCTACCTGACCCAAAGCACAGGCCAAGGAACCCAGAGCAGAAAGGGACCCACCTCCCAGCCTAGTCTGAGTCAGTGCCCCACTGGCCCTGTCTCCATCCCAGTTCAGATGCCAGCATTTTCCATAAAGGGCATCTGAGAAGAGGCAAGGGGGCCAGGCCTTGGGGAAGAATCCCATTTGAGGATATTTAGTAACAAGGAAGGGACTCTGAATGCTCCCCATTGCCACTCTCAGCTGAACCACTCTCTCTCCATTTTTACATAAAAACACCCCAGACAGAAGTAAACAACCCATCAACCCACTTTGAATTTCTTCCTCTTCTCCACCTCCTCCTTCAGGCAGGCTTCATAGTTCGCAATCTCTGCCTCCACACACTTCAGCAGTGCCAGCAGCTCCTACCAGGAGCAAGCAGACCAAACATGAGCAAATGTCCAGGACCCAGCAGGGTGAGCTGGCAGGCATTCCTCTCTGCACTAGGAAAGGGAGGATTCATCAAAGGAAAAGCACTCGACAGATGAAAACAGAGATCAGTTCATTGTAGGGGATTCAGTACAGCTGGCTGCAGGGGAGCTGGGTTCTGCCTTAGCCTCATGTACCTGGTTCTGGGACAAGGAACAGCTGAGAAACACCTCAGGGCCTGCTTCTCCTCAAAAACAAAACCCAAAAGACTTCCCTCATGAGTAGCAGTTTGTAGCCAGCTCTCCTCCCTGGGCACACTTGTACTACCTGAGCCTGGTCCTGTCCCTGGCTGGAGGGCACAGACAAGCCGTGAAGTTAACAGCAGGCTGGGATTTGGGGGATGCAGGGTCTCACCAGCCCCTGGCCCAGAGGAGAGGACAGCAGGCCGAACATCTCAGCTGCAGAGACAGAGGCTGTGCCCACTGCCGAGACAAAGGTCCCCGAGATGACACAAGCCACAAACCCTGCACTGCCCTGTGCCTCAAGGCACAGCTGCGATGACACGCGAGTGGGACAGCGTGCACATGCGGTTCAGTCACTGCCAGCGCTGCTGCGCCTCCGGGCGAGCTCCACGTTCCCAGGGCTGTCACAGCACAAAACTCACCTTGGGAGAATACTTTTCCCCCCCAGGGTGATCACTGGTCCTGCCAAGTCCCACCTTCTCTTTGCTGTCACTGGCCTCACTGCCCTCCTCCTTGTCCAGTTTGATCACAACGGGGGCCTCTTCACCAGGTTTGATGGAAGAGGGGGAGCTTTTCCCCCCATCTGCACAGAGGGGAAGGAAACATTAGGAGCCCTCACAAAGGACTGGCATCCACTCCCCAAAACAAAGGACACCTTCCTGTGGCTGCAGGAGTGATGCCATGCTGCACCTACCTGCAGCAGTCAGCGGGCAGAACATGCCGTCGTCTGTGAGGTGCAGCAGCCCGGTGCTGACCACCGGCCCCAGGTCTCTGACAGCCCGGTTGTAGCGCATGCAGTCAACGCGCAGCAGCCCGTCCTCCTCACCAAAGAGCACCTTGGAGATGTGGGAGGTGACAGGGCTGGAGGGGCGTGTGGGGTTGGCTGAACGGATGGGGGAGCGCAGTGGGGAGTTGAAGGCACTGCCAATCTCAGAGGCGGTGTCCGTGCTCTCGTTGCTGGGGGTTGGAGAGGGCTGGGAGTGGGTGACCACGGCCACGGCAGCACCCCCACCGCTCGTCTTGATGGACAGGGGAATGGAAAGATCCTTTTGAGATTCCTTCAGCTTCTCAGCAAGGACGTTGATGGTGTTGGGCTGGAGGACAGAGAGCTGGCCATCTGCAGCCCCCGTCACATGCTCTTGCTTCACCTGCCCTTTCCTTTTGTACCTGCCCAGGAACACAGCAGGGAAGGTGAGTAGCTGGAGGAAGGAGGTGGGGGCCCAGCATAGCCTGTGCCAGCTCTCTACTCTGCAGTCGAAGCTGCCTGCTGAGTTGAAACAAGGCCTGCAACTTTCCTAGGTCACCCCCAGTGCCACCAGCTGCTCTGGCAGCATGCCACCCCTGAACTCCTCAGTCCTAGGAACCCCTACACAGCCAGAGGTACACGGTGCTGCCTCCACCTGCTCCTCTTCAAAAGCCCCAAAAGCACCCTCACTGTGACTCCACCTTCCTGGCTTTCACAGCAGCACACCAACACTCTCACCACTGGCAATGGTCACTGGAGAACCAAGGTTTCTCAAAGCCCCAAAGCCTGTTACCAAGTCATAGTTACACTATGGATTTCAGGGCAGCTGAAATTCAGGGCTGGTTGTGAAGAGCTACAGAAGGGCTTCACAAAATCCAGTGAGTGAGCAGTGGAGAACACAACTATCAGTGCTCAGGAAAGAGATCTGGAAGTGCCCGCTGGCAGTTCTGCAAATGGTAGCTCCCTGTCCCCTGCCCTCAGCTGAAGCTGTCACCTGATGGCCGAGTTGGTGTTACGAACTTCTTCCTCCTCCTCATCATCATAGTCATCCTCATCATCAGAGTACTGCTGGTGTGGTCGGACTGGGACCCGATTGCGACCCACTCCTGCTGCAAGATCTTCCTCCTCCTGCAAAACACAATTGCTAAAGACCTGCCAGCAGTGGGGCCAAGAGGAGGAGCCCAGGGGATACATCCTTGGTCCAGCCCAAAGTGGGACTCATCCCTTTTGAGAAGAGACAGGGACCCTTCCCTGTGCTCACTGAGTTGACCCACATTGACGCTAACCTCCTCTGCCAGGTTGGTCTTTACTGACTCTCTCCCCTTCCAGCCTGGGGTTAGTGCCAGGGCAGGCAGGCTGAGCCAGGCTTAGGCCAGCTGACAACCACAACCCCACAGAGTTGAGAGACTGGAAGCAAACACTCAAATCTAGTCAGGCACGCTGCTGGCCTGGAGCTCCAGCCTACCTGCATGGGAGACTTGGCATAGTTGTGGTTATCCAGGAAGGCTGGCAGCCTCTGCACGATGGGGTTGGGGTTCCCTGGCGGTGCCCCATTGATGCCGCTTCCTGATGTCTTTGGCACTGGTTTGGATTTGCTGGGTGGGCTCTGTGTGGCTGTGGGGTGGCCCTGGCTGGTGGGTTCTTCAGTGCCATCTGCCACACAAGCACAGCACAGCCTGTCATCACCAGCACTGCCACCTTTTACATCATGTCCCCTCCCACCCCTTGCCCACCTCACACAAGAGCTCTTATGCTCTATCAGACTGCCACACCCACCTCCAGCTGTCACCAGTGTCCCCAAGCTTAAGCCTCCCACTTTCCAGCTCCGCTGCTATGGGGCCCTACCTGGATGGGTGCTGTCTGGAGTTACAGTCTTGCTGTTGGCTGGCTTTGCCTCTTCAGGAGGCTGAGACTCCTGAGACTTCTGAGTCTGTATCAGTTCAGGCTGAGTTACTCGGATAAGCTTAAAGGTAAATGATAGACAAAAACTAAATGCTGGATCAGGGTGACCCAAACCACATCCCTCCCATTCAAGCGCTGCAGAGGGGATGCGTGAGGGGAAGCCAACCACTGAGTGTCCATGTGCACAAGCAGCAGTGCCATGGGTGAGGCACCTCCCATGTGAGCAGCAAAAGGCCAAGCAGCTGGACAGCTCCTCTTCCCAGAAGGCATTTCCCAAGGCCAAACAAAGGTCCAAAATTCAGAGTGCCAACAACACAGGGAGATGTCCTAAAAACAGCCTATTCCTACCCCAAGTTCACGCTCCCTCAGGGCTGGGCTGTCCTACCTGCTGCAAGGCCTCCAGCACAGTCTGGCGGTTCATCTTCAGGATGTGCAGTTTTGACTCGTACTTCATCCTGCGGTCAGGCACCACGGCCATCAGGTTGAAGCGGATGTCATGGTATGGCTCCCTGCAGGAAAGGCCAGCAGTGACAGCCTGTCCCCCAGCAAAGGGCAAGCAGGCTGCCAGTCCTCCCCCCACCTCTTGCCCGGGCATTTAACACCAACACACCCAAGGCTTCTCCCTAAAACCAAGTCCAACCTCACACTGGCTGATGAGGCAGAGCAAGGTTGCTTCAGCCACTGCACAGAACACCCCTCACAGTCACCGGCTGGATAAGGCGGAAAGGGACCTAAGGAAGTCATCTGCTCCAGCATGATCATCCAGAGCTCATCACCATGACCACAACCCAGCTTTTGTGTATCATCCCTGGGCAACCTGTGCCAGCGCTTAGTCACCCTCATGCCCAAGCATCCAAGAGGCCCATCTCCAGGCTAGAAGCATCATTCCTTCTACTATGGACTCAAGCTAACATGGACCTAACTGGGCCACTGATAGACTGTGTGGCCCTTTGCAGAGACTCTGCATTGCACAGAGAACACGGCTTCTCTGCATGCTCTGCAGGCAAGAGAAGGCAACAAGGACCTGCACCTCTGCACAGGCAATGTTCTCCACCCCTACTTGCACAACTTGCTGCTCAGAGACCACGGCAGAAAGAATCCAGGGAAAGATGGCAAAAGAAGAGATGGAAAGTGCTAGCCCATGGCCTGGGACGTTACCCTGCAGTGGCCAGGCCGATGCGCTCCATGATTACTCTCCTGGCTTTGTCCGTCCATTCCTCGTCCTCAGCCCATGGCCCTGTGGTAACAAGACACAGCTGGACTTAGCAAAGCAGGCCAGGGCTCCTGCTTCAGACTCATGAAGCAGATCCTGCCATCCCCATCGGGGGCAATCCCATGGCTCCCTTCTGTACAAGGGGGCAAGTCAGCAAGGGGCCCAGGAGACAGAAGGACCACATGTCAACCCACATGTGGACACCCTGCCACTGCTCTCTGAATAGAAAAACCAAGCTACCTGCAGGGCAGAGAGATGAACTGTGAACCCCACAGACCACAAGAGAATCACAGATTCAGGCACACAAAATCCAAAGAGACGCTGCTCCTGCTGGGATCCACCTGCCACTGGGATCCAATGCCATGCTTAAGTAAGCCAAGTACATGAGTGGTACCTTACCAAAGGACTTGACAGACAGAAACTAAGTCCTGGCAGGGATACACAAGTGTCTGAAAGAAAGAGCTGAGCAGTCCATGTTGTGAAAGAAGGGAGTAACCCAGGCAGCCCACTGGGATCTGAGTTGGGACCTGGTGCCTCAACACACAGTGGTTATTTGGCACAAGGAGAGAGTGAGGAAGAGACAAACTGTCCTTGTGATACCACAAGGTATTTCAGAGCTGCAGAAGTACCTCATGACCCTGAGCAACTGGGGAGAAAAATGGCAAGGCTGGAAAAAGAAACACAATGCATTTAGAAAGAACTGCCTTCTAGGCACAGATCCCAGCACTGTGCACAGGCTCCAAAATGAGCTCTCAAAACTCAGGACAAATCTGGGAGCCATTGGAATGGTTTTTCCACTAACATCAGCTAACACTAAGTGGCAATGAAAAACAATATATATATATATATACACACAACAATAGTTTGGACAGACTAGAGTGCCATTCACCTGTGTCAACAAACAGGGACAGGTGGGCTCTTACCATGGTCAATGGGATAGACCTTCAGCCCATCCAGCTCAAACAGCCGTCCCTTGATGGGGACGTAACTGACGAAATGAAAAGCCTCCATGGTCCGCACTGCGCTGATACCGTTCTGCTTTTCTGGCAAGTGCCGTGGCTCTGGCCTGTGAGGGCAAGAGGTGAGACGTCAGTGGAGAGTCAGCCTTCTCCAGTGAGGGGGAGCTGGAGACACTCCTCACTCACCTGGCATGGCTGTTGTGGGCCTTGGCCAGCTCCGGGGCGTTGCCGATGGCATAACCTTTGCTCTACAGCCAAGAGCAAGAGAGAACAGCTGAGAAGTGACAGGAAACAAACAGAATGCTTCACCCACCACCTCCCCACTCCCTCTCTCCATCCATACACAGGACAAGAACAGCAGCTTTCAGGCACACACTCCACTCTTTGGAGTCACAGGTAAAGCCCAGGATGGAAAGAGCACACAATTTCTACTGAAGAAATTACAGCTACAGAGAAACAGAGACTTTGTAAGAGGTCTGAATGGAGAGGAGAGGACTTTTGATCACAGGAAATAACATGACAGAAGGCTCAGAGGTGTGCCCAGCCTAAGGGACCAAGGCCCTGAGCAAGGCAAGGCAGGGAGATGAGAGAGGAGATGCAATCCTGCTGCAGCATGCAGCCACAGAGGGCAGGGAATGAGCCAGCTGGATAGAGGAGCACCAGAGGGAAGTGGGAGACAGGATCACATGCACCACCCGCGTACAGCCCTGCCCACCTCATCCCTACCTCAGGGCTAAAGCCTTTGGTGAAATCCTTCATGCGGCTCAGTGTAGGGCCCAGGTCAACATTGTTGCAGTTCAGGAGGACGCTCAGCAGGGCATGGGTGGCACAGGAATTGGGGATCAGCTGGAGGGTGACACCAGGACCAGCGTAACCAGCGGGATCAAGGCAGCCCTTCAACAACCCCTCAGCATCAATATCAATTGAAAAGTACTGACACAAGAGCCACTCGTGAAAGCGGCCCAAACTCCGCTTAGAGCAGAAAGAAGGTGGTCAGTGTCACTCAATGAGCCACACTGTGAGCCACGAGCATCTGCTCACCGTGCAGACCACAGCCTCCCAGCCCTCACTGCATTCCCTCCAACCTGGAGCTCAGGGAAGACAATCCCAGAAAAGAGGAGCTGGCCTCATGACCAGCAAGAGCAGTGCAGTCCCTCAGCCCCACTTTGCTTCCCTCAAGTGTCACAGGAGACACCCACGCTTTTCTCTTGTCTCCAGCCCACCTGGTGAGCAAAGAACATGTTATTAACGATGTCATCATCGATCACCGACGTCTCATCCACCAGCGTAGAGACCTTCCGGCGGGATCTGCGCTCCTCAATCCACTTGAACAGGAAGATGAACCCATACACAGGGCTGTGGAGAGAAGTCAACAGCTGCAGTGTCTTGGACCAACCACACCAGTGGGGCTTCTCTGCCCAGTGCCAGAAACCTTCTGGTTCAAACCACAGGCAGAGCAAACACAGAAAGGAAAAGCAGAGTGACCAATCCCATCTTTCTGGAAGCGACCACCACGCCTGGTACAATTCCCTGAGTACACTACTGAGGACACTCTCCTGTGCTGATGCTCCAGGCTCAGCCAACAATCAAGCTGGAAGACTTTGGGGTTTGACAAGTCTTAAGAGTCTGAAGACAAAGAACTGGGAAATTCCCCTCTGGATGCTGACTGACCTGCAGAAGAGTGTCTGACCACCAAATGACCTCTCCCTTTACACTTACCTCGTATTCATTCTCAAGAGGAGTTCAGCAATGGCTTTTAAGAAGTAACAGCCTCAAAGCCATTTCACAGCACTGGGACAGGGAGAACTCCAACACTGCAAGAACACTGGTGGGCACTGCACCTCTCCATGGGGAGAGGGAGATGAATCCCTTGAATTATGTCCCCCACCTGCCCCAAACCTGACAAAGCCTTCCTAGTCCACCACTTACAGCACTGACCTCCCTGACTGACAAGCTCACACAGGCCCCTCTGAATGCCTGGCAATGAATTCCCAGGTCCATAGGCCGTTCCACTTAAAAATTAAAAAACATCACACTCTCAAGTCCTCTGACTTACCCTTGGCATTTGCTCTGCAGATCATAAATCTCTTCAACCTGCACTCCCTTGACCCCTGCAGATAAAGGGCAGAAGTTGATGTAAAGCCCACCAGAATGGATGGGGTCAGCCACAAAACCAACTTCACAGAAAGCTTTCTTGGACTCACCAAAATCTTCCACCAGGAGTGTGAAAAGACCTGGAAAGGAACAAACCCAACGAGTTACTTCTGGTTGAAGAAGGCAGAGAGGAAATCAGCTGCCACCGTCCCCCACAAGTCCCACGTGGCCCCCGGCCATGGTGCAGCAGAGCAGCACCAGGACCACACTGAGTCCCAGCAGCAGAGATGTTGAGTCCTGGCCTCATCCTCCTCCTCCTCCTCGAGAGGACCTGAACCAAGTTTCTTCTGCCAGAGCCCAATGCAGACACACACACTGCAGATGGCCTGCCAAGAAGGAAGTCACCACTGTGAGCAGCACCAGGGAGCACCTAAACAAAACACACTTTTAACCAGAGGGGAAAACATGGCTGAACAGCTCACAGGACATTTTAAATGAAGATAATTTACATTCCTATTAGTGCAAGACAGTGAAGGGAAAGCAGCTCAGAGGAACAGGGCTGAAAGGCTCATCTTCATCTCCCTCTTTATGGGAGACCAAGTCTAAGAGCCTGTCTCCAGTGACTACAAAATTCCCTGTGCAGGAGGACATAACCAGGGAAACCAGAGGATTATCAGACATCAATAACTGAGCACAGTGGCCACTGTGATGCCAAAGCAAAGCAGTCAGCTGAATTTTCAGGCAGTCACCTTGCCCATGGAGTTAGAAAGATCGAGACTGGAATAACAACACTGCTTCTTTAGCTCCCACATAAAGGCTGCTGAAAGCCTGGGAGGAAGTCCAGGGAATACCAATAAGAAGGATTAAATCCTGAGAAACATCCCTGTAAGCAACAGATTTAAGGACCCTGAAGTAAGTGGCTCAATTAAGAAGAGAAGAGCCCAAGAGGCTTCCACAGCAAAGTTTCAATTATTAAAACTGGGAGGAAACTTCTGGGAGCAAAAAGTCTTCCTTAATTTAACACTGCCTTTCTTACAAAATTGTAAGAAATTCCTGGTCCCTTCCAACCCTGCCTTTTTCTCTAATATACATATTTCAGTATTTTCTATTATGTCAGCAGCCCTGAAAGGCACAGTCCTGCTGCTGCTGTCACCCCTGGAACACCCAAATCCACATCCCATATTATCTGGGTTGTCTGTGACACATTCTGGTGTCCACAAGCACACACCACAAACGCCAGCAGCCTGGATGTTCCCCAGGCTCCCCTCTCTGCCCAGCAGCCACAGCAAATCTGGATCTACTGACCCCTCCCGACCAGAAATGCATCCAAAAATCCCAGTCTCCCCCTGGTGAGAGCCAGGCGGCTCATGGGATGTGTTGAAGGCTGAAAGCAGCACATGGGTCACTGCCACCAGTTGTCCCAGCTGCCACATCTGCATCCGAACTGCCACACACCCCAAGGAAACTTCTGACCAGACAGATTATCGCCCAAGCAAACAACCTTCCTCCCAGCTCCTCCAAGCCATGCCTTGATCTTCAGCACTGCTGTGATGAAGGAGTGGATAGGAATGATTTCAGCAATTCCTGAGAACTTGTAAAGAGGATAAAGGGCAGCAAAACCCAGGGTGACAGAGACCAACAGCAGACAGAATCCTTTGCTGAGCACAGCTGGTTAACATAATTCCAGAGGTCTAATTTCTTCACCCAGAGCCTCAAAAGCCGCCATCCCATCCTACAGAGCAGCTCCCAGACAATGACCCCACTCTGCACTGCAGCAACTCAGAAGTGTCAAATTAATGATCAGGTAATGCCCAAGCCAACACCAGCTTTGGTCCCCAAATCCCAGCTCTTCAAACAACGCTGGGACTCCAGCACAGAATCCACGCTCTCCAACAAGCAGGACGGGGATGCCCGTGATAGTTCTGCACACTGGGCTCTGCAGCACCTCCCCCGGACTCCCTGGGGTAGAGGGGGTGACGCACCCGCTGTCCTGCACAGGATGGGGACACCCTCTCCCGTGCCCCAGGTGACACGGGGTGTCCTCAATCCCCTGATATCAGATGTTTTCCACAGAGAGCCCCGGGTTTATCAGCCCCCACACACACACAGGTGTCCAGGGCACCTCAGACCCCGTGCACAAGTGCTCCCAGAGCCCACTCGGAGCCTTCACGACGCTCCCGTTCACCCCATCCCTGCCCTGCACCCACACCTACAGCCCCATCCCCAG